>PVJN01051263.1:0-14544 GCA_004026805.1 Lasiurus borealis | reverse complement strand
TTAAGTTGAGCGTAAGGGAAACATGATTCCATTATTCAGTTTCTTTTTATCCAGAGATAATAAAATGGAATTACTTCTCTTTACTTTTGTGCTTTATTATTTAAATGGAAAAAAAATCCATTGCATTTACAAATTGTGAATGAGAAGTGCTCCCTGAGCTGAAATAACAGTCAGATTGTGTCTATTTCCTCTTCGATTTTTTGCCTGTCATGCAGCACCAACTTACTTACTTTGCTGTTGACGGTGTTAAATCAACCTGTTGCCCTGAGAACTGGGTCCTAATCGGGTAAGGATAAAAATTTCCATATGAGAATCATTTCAACCTCTTCTTTACAATAATAGGCAAAATGAAGATGTCCTAGAAATAAGCCATAGGAACCCAGACTTAAGATAAAATGGTCATTGGAAAAACAAATTTCCAGCCGTCTTTAAATTTAAATTCTTTAATTTTTCTTATAACTGTAATATAAAATACGATTAGGCATAAAAGAATATTCTGTTACCAGATCAGCAAATGGAGGCCACAACTAGAAGTTAAGTGGGTATCAAAGCAAGGTACTCATCCAGGCTCTCTGACTGGCTCTAGACAACCACCTGCAAGGGGCAGAGTTGGAGACTTAAAAGCTGGGGTGAGTGTGGGTGTGTGGGGAGAAAGGGGGAGAAGCACGGTAAGGCTGCACTGTGCAAAGATCTATAAAAGGATGAGTGAGACTCTTGAAAGACAAGAAAAGTTGAATGGCTGGAGGTGAAAGTTCCGGTAACTTAGCTTCTAATCATTTGAGATTGTATGTGAGAGAGGGCACTGGGAAGGATGACATTCTATAGAAATGTCACACAGCAGTGCTACTACCACCTTCTCCTGCACTGTGCCTGTAGCCCTAGCCTGGCGCCCTTCTGAAACTTCTACACTGAGATTAATTTCACCATAAAGGAACTGTAATAAAATGATGGAGGATGACTTCTCTATGATCTTAAAATTAGTATAAATGTCAACACGCCAGCCGGTGTGTCTCAGAGGTTAGAGCACAGGCCCCAGGACTGCAGGGTTGCAGATTGCATTTTGGTCATGGGCACATACCTCTGGTGAGATGGGGCCTAAACAGGCAGTTGGACAACCTTGAAGGGGTCCCAGATTGGAGAGCATGCAGATGGGGTGAAGGACACCCACCAACTCCGTGCACAAATTTTGTGCACCAGGTCTCTAGCACATTTATAAGCATAACAAATATATTTGCTATATTTCTAATCTATTCCTGCACATAATTTTTTATTTTTTATTTTCTGAAGTAAACTCAATGGTTCTGGGTACTACATTCATTATTCGTTATCTTTGCTTCTAAGATTAAAATATTTCACATTAAACTCAGTATTCTTTTTATCTAGAGAACAGGACATTTTCTTTTGATCTTTTTCAGCATGAAGTTGTTTACTATGGATTTATATGAATCAGATATACTGACAATTATGTAGGAACTCCCAGAACTATGCAACCTGTGGGAGAGATACTGTGACCTCTTTCAGAGTTCTGAAATAGCTCAGCCCTGAGTACAAGGCCTATAAAATGATGGGCTTTGAAAAGCAGCTCCTGGCAATAATTCCCAACCCTTAGCCAATACCAAGTTCTAGTTCAACTCCAAAGGCGAGAACTTGTGGACCCAAGAGAAGACTCTCAGGCACCAGGTAAGCGTCAAAATGCCTCAGCTCTTCACATGTGAATGAAGTTTCTGAATTCTTTGATTCACAGGTGCTTTCCCCACTTCCTCTTTGATTAAATGGTATTTTTTAAAATTATGCATTCAATAGCACTCTTTGTTTCTTTTTAGCTTATAAAACATTTTTCATTGAAGAGTTCAATATGTACATTTTTTGAGGTTTTAAACTTTTTTTATAGTGATGATTTCTCTATAAAATATGTCAGGTTTATGAACCTAGTAAGTATATAATTTCCTCATTATTTTAAGTTAAAATTTCCTAATTTTCATAGTCAGAAAAAGAAACATACCATGTACGCCCAGATTTCTACCTAAACATACTTAGAAAGATAATGTACATGTGGATTAAATGTAGAAAAATCACAAGCTTTGTTTTTAATGTATTTCTCTGTTTCCAGAAAAATTATTTTAATGAGGATATGTAATGTAATGATGTTGTGACATTATTTTTCATACTTAATTTAGTTAAGTTGTCCAAATCTGAGCATTAAAGAAATAAAGTTTAAGAAATTTCTACAATTTGCCAAAACTGGAATGGCTCAGTGGATAGAGCGTTGGCCTGTGGACTGAAGGGTCCCAGGTTCGATTCTGGTCAAGGGGATGTCTCTCTCCCTCTCATTGATGTTTCTAACTATCTCCCTTCCTCTGTAAAAAAAATCAATAAAATATATTAAAAAAATAAATTTCTACAATAAAAAGCTGAAAAAATGTACATAAACAATTTTTGTATATACATATAAATATTCATATAGTAGGTTAAGTATATGCATACATATACACACACATATATATACACACATATTATTAAATAGATGATACCCTAATTTTATATAAGTCAGATGCTAAAGCTAAATGATATTTTTTAAAAACTATAAACCAAGACACTAAACATATATCACAACTCAGTTATAAGCAGCTGATCCCCAAGGCTAATTCCAGGACTATTAGAGTATAGCATTCAGTATATATTTGGGCCTACTATGTGCCTGGTGAGGGGTGGTGAGCAGTTGAAGGAGATTCTAATTCAAGCACCTGCCAGACAGAAATCCTCTTGATTAGAAAGGAATCATATAGCACTTTAACTTTTCTTATAAGATGAAAATTACTTACCAAATTCTATAAGAACCTTCAGAAATTTCTGCTACACTCCCAGAAATACTGGGTATCATTCTGAAAATTATGAAAACACTTCTTTGTAAAGATATGTTTACCCCTTTATCACACTATTACTCACTGTGGACAAGACATGAGAACCACACACATGTCCCTTGACAGATGATGGGATCAAGAAGTAGAGGGACAGATGTACAATGGAATACTACTCAGCCATATACATGATGACATATTGCCATACTGGACAACATGGACAGATCCTGACAGTAAAGGGCTGAGTGAAATGTCAGACAGATGTCGAGAGCCATCCGATCTCACTCATACAGGGTGTCCCTAAAACATATACACATGTTAACAACTGAGAGCTCAATTTTGAAAGTGAAATGAATTTTAATAAACACTGTCTTTATAATTATTCAAACTGTGTGTACGCATTCTTTGGGATGGCCTAGTGGCATATAAAACAGAAAGCAACAAATGAACTAACAAAACAAACTAACAAAAAATACTCATAGAGGCCGACAATGGGGTGGTGGTTACCAGAGGGGAAATGGAGTGGGAGGGAAGAGGAAGAGGGTAAAGGGGGTTAAAAATATGGTGATGGAAGGAGACTAGTCTCCGAGTGCCTAGCAAACAATGCAATATACAGTAATGTAATGTAGAATTGTACACCTGATACATATATAATCTTGTTAACAAATATCACCCCATTAAAAAAAAAAGAATGGCTTGGCTGGTGAGGTTTGTGGTTGGAAATCTGATGTGACTCTCTCATTTTGGAGGTACAGAGATGGAAAGCAAAAGGAATTCCCAGCTCCTCGTGCTCCTGGTCCTTCTCAGCGTGGTCTTCTCACAGACATGGGCCTCGTCTGACTCGAAAGCAAAAGCTTCGAAGTAAGTTCCTTTTCCATGGAGACAGCTGAACCTTCTGTCTTCATCTAAACGACAATGTCCTCCTCTCTGGCCACTCTCAGTCTGTTCTCTGTGTCTATGCATCCGTTCTACTTTGCTTGTTCATTTATTTTGTCCTTTAGATTCCACATGTCAATGAAATCGTACAGTGTTTGTGGCAGTCTGACTTTAGTTTAAAAATCAAATTTTAAATTAAAAAAAAAAAAAGGATTTCCTTTCTGTTACTTTGGGGAAATTTCCAAAATTTTAAAATGATATAGAACTTATTGAAATATTAAAGTGATATGCTAAACAAGATTTTTAACATAAGGTCAATTTGACTATTTCTTCTTAAGAGACCTTACTGGAAGTCATTGAATCTGATTATATTATTCAGAAATGGAGTGATTCTTAGGACTTAATCAATAAAGAGAAATATATCACACCCAGGTGAAGGTGAATATTTGATGTTGTTTGAGGACTCTGAGAAAGAAAAGCAGTTGTGTAATGTTTCAGCCAAAGTATACTACAAATCAACACATAAAATGTGCTCCCAGTTGTCATAGTGAATATTACATGTTTTTAAAAATTTCTATTTTGTATAAATATTTCTGCCTGTGAAATTTAACTCTACCAAAGAAAGACATTTAGAATGAGGTGTATATGGCTAATGTTCTGATCTAATTGAACTGACGAGCCCTTATGTTTGGTAAGCAGCTTATAAAAGTTGTATGGCATCAATTTCTGAGATAAACAAAATTTATTCTTTACAACCTCATTAACCATAGAAACCACTGTTAATTATATTACCCATCTTCTTTAAGTGTGTGATACTTCCCAAGATTTTGAGGGTGTTATTGCAAATGACTGTAAAAATTTAAGAGTTATATTCTGAGAAATCATCCTATGTAATAAAAGAGTAATATACAAATTGACCATCACTCCAACCCACAAGATGGCTGCCCCCATGTGGTCAAGATGGCTGCCACAAGATAGCCAGCAGGGGAGGGAAGTTGGGGGCAACCAGACTGCAAAGGAGGGCAGTTGGGGGAGATCAAGTATTCAGGGGAAGGCAGTTACGGGTGACCAGGCCAGCAGGGAAGGGAAATTGGGGGGCACACAGGCCTGAATGGGAGGATAGTTGGGGAAACCAGACCTGCAGGGGAGGGCATTTAGGGGTGACCAGGCCTGCAGGGGAGGACAGTTGGGGGTGACCAGGTCTGCAGGGGAGGAGAGTTAGAGATGACCAGGCCTGCAGGGGAGGGAAATTAGGGGCAATCAGGCTGGCAGGGTAGTGGTTAGGGGGTGATCAGGCTGGCACTCAGCAGCAGTTAGGAAGGCAGGCAGGCGAGTAGTTGGGAGCCAGCAGTTTTGGATTGTGAGAGGGATGTCTGACTGCCCATTTAGGCCTGATCCTACTAAAATCAGGCCTACACGAGCAGTTGGACATTCCTTAAGGGGTCCCAGATTGGAGAGGGTGAAGGCTGGGCTGAGGGAACCCCCTCCTCCTCCCATGCACGAATTTTGTGAACCAGGCCTCTGGTTTTATTATAAGTGGAAGACAAAATACCATTTAAAGGGCAAAATTACCTCGATTAAGCTTTAGTAAAAAGAGATTCTGACTGGTTGCAAATTGAATTACCCCAAAATGGCATGTGAATTTATTTTTAAAAAGTAGTGTTTTGGAAATTTTTTTTTCTTTGTTGTTTTTTTCCTTTCTTATTGTCTAAAATTTTACATATGTCTCTTTTTTCCCCCACTTGACTCCTCTCTCCCACCCCAGCAATTCCCACCCCGGGCAAACTGCCACTGCCCCAGTGTCTGTGTCCATTGCTTATGCTAATATGCATGCTTACAAGTCTTTTGGTTGCTCTCCATTCCCCCTCCCCCTCTGTCATTTGTCGCTAGATCTGTTCTTGTTCATGAAATGGTGTTGAGAAATGAAATTTTAAATATAAATGCACATTTTTGTGTTTCCATGCAGCTATTTCTACAGTGTAACACTGCGTGTTTCCACAAGTCAGGGCTTCAGCCAGCCTCATGTATGGCAGTGTGTGCCCCTGTCCATGACTGGCATGCAGACGCTGTAACATGGAACAAGCCAGGGTGACTAACCACTCACTTGCCTTCTGTAGCACAAAATGTCAACATCAGAAATTGCACCCATTCTAGGAAAACTTTAACATTCAGGATTGTAGATTAAAGGAAGTGTCACGTCTGCATAAAGAAAAGATATCTAGTGAGAAAAGCTGTTCATTCACAGAGCAATTTGTCAAGAGCAGCACTGAGGTATAGATAGAGTAGCTCTCTTCTTGCAGACAAAGAATAGAAGCTTCCTCATTAGAACAAAAAACTTGGTTGCCGGACTCTAAGGTACTCCCTATATTAAGAGATATTGATTCCAAAAAATGATTGCAAAAGGTATAATAAAGTTTGTGTTAAAATCAGGATAGTTTCTTTTTTTATCTGTACTTTGATTCTAAGTGGAAAATTAAAGCACCAAAATTAAATGAATGAAATGGAAATAGATTTAAATATATTTTAACCATCAATATGACCCAGAAAAAAATATTAGTTTTATAAATTCCATCAGGGAGCATTACTTAACACTGACTTATACTTCTAAAAGAGATACTTGGTTAATTTGCCAAATTTGAATCTTCAAATATAAGAGTATAATCTTACCTTATAATAGACAAACATGTAAATTGACCATACCTCTGCTACACCCACTGCCAATCAGGAGTGAGTATGCAAATTAACCCAAGGAAGATGGTGCTTTAATTTGCATATGCAGGCACAAAGTGGCCAGGAGGGGAAGGGTGCCTGCTATGAGGGGGAGAGGAGGAGCGAGGACTTGCACACTCCCGGGCTACTGGGAGTGAAGCCAAGGGAAGGAAGGGTTATTCTTGCTCAAATATTGTGCAGCATGGCTCTAGTCCTATATAATAAAAGGCTTATATAATAAAAGGCTAATGGAGAAACTACCAGTTGCTATGATGCTCCCTGACCACCAGGGGTCAGACACTCAACATAGAAGCTGCCTGGTGGTGCGAGCGGCCCCACAGGTGGGCTGTGGCTCAGCCTGAAACTAGATTCATGGATAGGCGAGCACAGCAGCAGTGTAGTGGGCCTAAGCCATCAGTTGGACATCCCCAGCGTGCTCCAGGACTGCGAGAGGGCACAGGCCTTACTGAGGGACACCACCACCTCCCTCCCCTCAGTACATCATTTTCGTGCACCACGAGTCTGGTGTAGTAAAAGTGACCAGAAAATATCATTTATTAGATTGTTAGAGAATTTCTTTTTGCATTTGAACTTTTTAGAATGGCTTTCGTAATAATCTGACGAATTTTGTTCATACTCATTTAGTCAAAATAACATTGTAGAAATTGTTTTGAAAATTGTGGCTATCCTGTCTTCCTTGTTTTAGGAATGTCAAACATGAGGATGTAGTTACCGCCACAAACACTAGTAATCCCTCGGATGACAACTCGGACCAAGTTATTATTGAAAAACGAGCGAGGTAATGGGAATTAATTCTGTGCATCAAGCACATTATGGTTGGTTAAAATTATCACCATTTATGGTTCATTTCTTCGTTGCAAGTTGATAATTCTTGATAATGTTGAATTTAGTTGGACACACCAGGCCCCTGCATTAGGAAATAAGACTTTGTAGTAATATAATAAGTCTTTGGCTCTGACACACTTATATTTTCTTGGTGGCAGTTATTTGTAAATCTCTAATCAAACTGAAGTAGACCCAGTAAAAAGTAAAGAAGACATACTATAAAGAGAAATGAATTTTAAGTTAAAGCATAGTACTTGTTTATAACTGTCCTACTAAAAAGCAAGCATCGGAAAGAGAAACACATTTAAATATGTTTTTACCTGCCAATGTGACTCAGAGAAGAATGAGTTTGGTAGAGTCTGTCAGGGAACATTATCTTACACAGACTTATACTTCTAAAAAAAGATACGTTGTTAATTTTGCCAAATTTGGGTCTGCAAATATAGACTATAATTTTATATATGTGACAAGAAAATATCATTTATTAAATTGTCAGATAATTTAATCAATGATATTTTGGATTTGAGGTTGCATAAATGCCTTTCATAAGAATCTGATGAAGTTCATTCATACTTATTTAGTCAAAATAACATTGTAAAATTGTTTTGAAAATTGTGGCTATCCTGTCTTCCTTGTTTTAGTGATGTCAGACATGCAGAGGGCGATTCCACCGGTGACATGAGTAGTCCCTTGGATGATCACTCTCTCAGAGACTACCTAAAGTCCCTTATTGAAAAACGAGCGAGGTAATGGGAATTTATTCTGTGCATCAAGCACATTATGGTTGGTTAAAATTATCACCGTTCACAGTTCATTTCTTCATTGCAAATCGATAATTCTTGATAACGTTGAATTTAGTTGGACACACCCGGCCCCTGCATTGAGAAATGAGACTTTGTAGTAATTAAATAGTCACTGGCTCGGACACACTTACATTTTCTTCGTGGCAATTACCAGTAAATCTATAATCCAGTTGAAGTAGGCCCAGTAAAAACTAAAGAAGACATTATAGAAAGAGAAATGGATTTTAAGGGAAAGCAGAGTACTTGTTTATAACTGTCCTGCTAAAACCAAGCATAGGAAGGTTCTTTCTTCAAATGGTCAACAGCTCAATAAAGAGATAGCATCCTTCTAGAGAAATCCTTTTAAAGGAGAGCTAATTTTTAAAGAATATTTCCTCCCAGTGACAGAACACACCTGCAAATTGTCCTGTGTTTTACATACATACAAGTAGAGAGATATAGATATAGAGATAGATATAGAGATAGATAGATAGATAGATAGATAGATAGATAGATAGATAGATGTAGAGATAGATAGATAGATAGATAGATAGATAGACAGACAGATAGATGATAGATAGATAGATAGATAGATAGATGATAGATAGATGATAGATATTTAATTAAGCATTACCTCAGTTACTACAGGATGTGTCTTTAACATCCCAGAATTGCCTAATGTGTTGAATTATTCCTCATTTCCCAATGTTGGGCTCTGGGGTAGGTTAATTTAGTGAATTTGTGCTAGAAAACGAGTGGGTTATTGGAATTCCTTTGTAGCTGGCACCTAGGAATCTATTACTTGGGGCACACATACCATGTTCTGACACAACCCTCTGTTTGCTCCCCTCACATGTCTTAGCGATGACGTCTCAGAAGACCTGGGACCAAGCAAAGGCCATACAGATTCCTCATGCGCAACCGCTCTTGCCAAGTTCTTTGCTAAGCACCCTGAAGGGTAATACTTGAAGCGGTTCCTTGAGGGGGATCGATGAACACACAGCCAGCTTGCTCAGTTCAGAAATGATCAAGGACATTCAAAATACAGTGGTACCTCGAGATACGAGTTTAATTCGTTCCATAACCTTGAGGCGTGGGAAACTATGAGACGCTCGAGTCGCGGTAAACTGGTGGGTTGTGTGCAGCTGGCCGATCCGCGAGATGACTCCTATCTCAACTGTTGCTCGTATTTCAAAGCAAAAATCGCTCGCTCGACGGCTCGTATCTCAAAAATCACGTATGTTAGGCACTCGTATCTCAAAAATCACGTGTGCTTTTTTTTTTTTTTTTATAAAAGCAAATGTTATAAAAAGCACTGTTTTTTAACCATGGAAAGCACAGTCCGCTAGCAATTTGCTATCGCATCAAACTCCCTTGATGAGCATTTCAGCTCCCTTATTCTACCAGATGAACTCGGAGTGATTTTTTTCCTTCGGAGACTCCGTAAATACTGAGTCTGGTTGGGGTGTGTCGATATTGGAGCACAACAAATAGAAAGTGGGTGCTCTCTTTTTTTTTCATTCTAATTATGATTGTGTAGATGGTGAGTTTTTAGGGACGATTCTGGTCAAACTGACACTCTGTCCATCGGATTATAATTCTGTCTGGATACATGAAGCTACCTCACGGTGAAAAGACAATTCATAGTTCATACATAGCGTTTCTGAGAATTTTTTTAGCCCCAGAGAACTGTAGAGAGCAGATAACAGCAGAGGTTAAATATTTCTTTAGATGCTCTCTCACACAGCAGCCTGAACTTGTACCATTTTCTCTTCAGCGGCGGCACTACAAAGAGAAATTCTTAGGAGTCCAGAGAGGTGATTCAAAGCAACTCTTTGGCACAAAGCCGATGACACGTTCTCAGTGGTGAGTAGATCTGCGCATGCTTGTCGTATCCCTACAGCCATCATCCAGCTAGTTCAGAAGGTCAGAGTTGATTGGAAAGAAATCCTGGACTCGGTGCACAGTGAGACCTCGTGTCAGAATGGCACTCATACATGTCGTGAACTGTGGACCAGGAATCAGAGGGAAGTATTCATGCAGGAATCAGATCGCATAAGGAGGAAAACCACCATGAGTACACCATTTTTCATCTTCTTGTTATTCAGACATATTCCTTCCCTCCGCCCAGATATAAAATAGAGGAGACTGACTCACACCAAATAATAATAAGAAAACTGGCTTTCCTATGGAGATCAAGCCAGGTTCCTCATATTCATTTCAGGGTCCATCTGATGATCAATGGCTGGCATCTTATTGAATTTAAATGCAGGGAAATGCCCCCAAATTTCATCAAGAATTGCTATTGTGAAAATACCAAGGTGCCTGAGTATAATTGTACAGTGGTACCTCGAGATACGAGTGCCATAACATATGAGATATTTGAGATATGAGCCATTGAGCGAGCGATTTTTGCTTTGAAATATGAGCAACATTTGAGATACGAGTAATCGCGCAGATCAGCCGGCTGCACAGGACCCACCAGTTTACCACAACTCGAGAGTCTCATAGTTTCCCACGTCTCAAGGTTACAGAACGAATTAAACTCGTATCTTGAGGTACCACTGTATTCCTTGAAATACAGCAAGACTCATGAGACAAAGATCAAATTCAGGTTCTTTAAATATAAAGTGAATTTCGGTACCATGATGACAATAGAATTCACTGTAAAAAACTTTTTGAGTACAGAAAACACGAATAGGTGTGGTTTTGTTGTTGTTGTTAACTCATAAACTTATCACAATTTGTATTTATATGCGTGTTATATTTCTTTTCCAGAACATTAATGTTTACATTAGTTCATAAAATATGTGGATAACATTTGGCTTAGTAAAATATTGTTATCACTATATCAGAGTTGGCAAATTTTTCCTAAAGGCGCTAGAGGAAATGTTTTTGGTTTTTATGGTCTATATGGTTTCTGTTTAAAACAATCAAATATGCTATTATAATATGAAAGAGCCACAAATAATATATACAAAGAATGGAAGTATCTTTGTTACACTAACACATTATTTCTAAAAAATGAAGGTAGGCTAGACTCCAACCCTGAAAGAATCAAAGAGATGAAAGGAGACCCAAGCTCAGAATGAGTGTAATTCATTGTCCATCTTCAGTCCTGGTGTTCGTAAGAATCCTCAGCAGTGGCCAGGGTGTCTGAGGAGACACCTACATGGTTGGTGACTTGTGTCCTCTGACTATCCTTCACTTCTAAGGGACATACATGGTCAGGGATGTGGCATGTGCCTATTCATGGTCATAAGTGTGTAGTTCAGAGAAATTAGTCCCTTTGCTCAAAAAAAGGAAGGTCATCCCATGTGGCTTCTTATAAAACTTTATAAGAAGAAGGCCTCTACATGACATTAAACAGAAAAGCAGACATTAAATCATAGAAGAGAACTAACCCCTCTGTCTTTTGTGAATTGTGAAATTATTTATGAGATGACATCTTCTATTCTTTCTTTAAATATGTAGTTTTGGATACATTCTTTTTCACAAGAAATCTTGTGGGTCCGCCATTTGTGAAAATTGCACATGGGGAATTAGTGGCTGGGCACAGGGCCCCATCCATCCCAGGGCCTTTCTGCCCATCAGGCCTTTGGAAGATGCGCTCCTGATGTCCCACCACATGCTCTCCTGTCACAGGCTGTGGACAAGGGACACAGGGAAAGAGATGTTCATCAATTAAGGATGAAATTAAGGTATTGCCAAGAAAATACTTATATGCTTACGTACCATTTCTTTCTTTTTCAGATTCCCGAAGAAAAATCATTAGATAAAGTAATCCTAATTTGATTTCGATAGAAGTAACTCAAGAAAGCATCTTCCAATAAAATAAACTAAAAAATGCTGTTGTGTGCATGTTTTGATTTAATTTATTCTTATTTAGAAGTAACAAGAAAACATCTTATCTAATAAAGAGGTAATATTTAAATTGACCATCACTGCAACACACAAGATGGAAGCCCACATGTGGTCAAAGATGGCTGCACCCATGTGGACACAAGATGGCTAGCAGGGGAAGGCAGTTGTGGGCAATCAGGCCAGTAGGGAAGGGCAGTTGGGGGGACAGGCCTGAAAGGTAAGGCAGTTGGGGTTGTCAGGCCTGCAGGGGATGGCACTTAGGGGTGACCAGACCTGCAGGGGAGGACAGTTGGGGGGACTTGGGCCTGCAGGGGAGGGCAGTTGGGGGGGAACTAGGCCTACAGAGGAGGGCAGTTGGGGGTGACCAAGCCTGTAGGGGAGGACAGTTAGGGGTGATGAGGCCTGTAGGGAAGCAGTTGTGAGTAACTAGGCTGGCAAGGGAGGACAGTTAGGGGTGATTGAGCCAGCAGGGAAAGGCAGTTGGTGCCAACCAGGCCTTCATGGGGGGACTGTTAAGGGTGAATAGACTGACAGGGGAGGGCAGTTAGAGGTGACCAAGCCAGCAGAGGGGAGCAGTTAGGGGCAATCAGGTGAGTGGTTGGAAGCCAATATCCTGGATTGTGAGAAGATGTCCAACTGCCCACCGGGATCAGGCTAAACGGGCAGTTGGGCATCCCTTGAGGGGTCTCAGACTGGAGAGGGTGCAGGCTGGGCTGAGGCACACACATACCTCCCATGCACAAATTTCGTGCACTGGGCCTCTAGTCTTCAAATAAAATGAACTAATTTTAAAAATACTGTGTTGTGCATGTTTTTATTTAATTTATTCTCATACTAGAGTGCTGGTGCACAAACTCCATGCACTGGCAGTCAATACCCTCAGCCTGGCCTGCGCCGTCTCACAGTCCAGGACCCCTCGGGGGATGTTCGCCTGTGGGAAGCGGGCCTAAGCCAACCATCGGAATCCCTCCCGCAGTCTAAGACCCTTGCTCTTTACTGCCAGTCTGCTCACTGCTCCTTAGTGCTCAGCTCTCCATCCTTCGCACTTCCATGGAGGCGAGAGAGGCTCCCATCACCGCTGCTCCACTCACCAGCTGTGAGCCCACCTTCTGGCTGAGCAGTGCTCCCCCTGTGGGAGTGCACTGACCACCAGGAGACAGCTCCTGCTTTGAGCATATGCCCCCTGGTGGTCGGTGTACAGCATAGCAACAGATTTATCTGGTTGTTCTGCCATTTTGCTTAAGCTTTTATTACATAGATGATAACTATTATGCTTATATTGCAGATAATATTTGTGAATTCTTAAGTTTGTCTCAGTGATAATCTTGGAATTTCACATGCTCTGTACATTTTCTTTCTAATGTATATTTAATGATAAATATACTAGGCTTATAACCATTCTATGAGGCATTTTGAAAGTGTAGTAATTGAGTAAAATTGATCTGTTTATTTATAGAGCTTCCTACAACAAATAATCAATGTGTGTAAATTTGAATGTTAAACAGGTAGAATGCTGTGATAAATAAATCTAAAAATGTCTCTATGGGCACTAGCAGATTTTTCTTGGTGGTTAGAGCAATGGCCCATGCACTGAAATATTTTGGGTTCAATTCCAAGGACGGGTACCTGGTTTGCAAGTTCAATTCCCAGTCCAAGTCAGGGCTCATAAGGGAGACAACTTATCCATTTCTCTCTCTCTCTCTTTCTTCTTTCTCTTTCTCTCTCTCTCTCTTTCTCCCCCTCTCTCTCTTTTCATACCTCCTCCTCCCTCCTTCCCTCTCTCTAAAAAATAAACAAATAAAATAAAAATAACATGTAGAATTCAAAAAATATTACACAAATCAGGACCTACATGAATAGCATAAAATAAAATAGGCTTTAGCAATTGGATGCTTTGTAACAAAAGAGAATTATACATCAGTAAGCATACATATATGTATATATTGAATAAATTTCTTAACACATATTTTTATTTTCTGAAGTAAACTCAGTGGTTTTAGTTATAACATTAATCACTCGCTTATATCTTTGCTGCTAATGAAAGATTAATATATTTCACTAGTGGCCTGGTACATAAATTCATGAAAGAGGGGGGAGTCCTCAGCCTCGCCTGTACTCCCTCCAACCTGGGACCCCTTGAAGGATGTCCTACTGCCAGTTTATAGGGATTGGGCCTAAACAGCAGCCAGACATCCCTCTCGCAATCTGGGACTACTGGCTCCTAACCGCTCACCTGCCTGCCTGCCTGCCTGCCTGATTGCTCCTAAACACTGAACCTACTCATCCACAACTGCCCCCTGCCACCAGCCTACTTGCTCCCAAATGCCTCCCATGCCAGTGTGCTCACCCCCAACTGCCTCCCCTGCTGGCCTGTTCACCCCCAACTGCCCCCCTTCTGGCCTGCTCAGTCCAAACTGCCCCCTCACTGTCCTGATCACCTCCATCCGACCCCCACTGATGGCCTGCTTGCCCCCAACTGGCCCCCCTGATGATCTACTTATTCCCAAAGGCTCTGATCCCCACCAGCCTGATCACCCACAACTGCCACCTCATCCTGGCCTGATCACCCAAAACTGATTTCCCCTCTTGGCCTCTAACCACCTCTATCT
>PVJN01051262.1:0-14520 GCA_004026805.1 Lasiurus borealis | reverse complement strand
AAAAAAAAAAAAAAAAAAAAAAAAAAAAAAAAAAAAAACAAACAAACAAACAAAAAAAAAACAGTAAGAACACATTTAAAACCACACAAACAAAATCTTTCTTTATAGGTACCCCCACATAAAAATCCAGTTTCTTAAATAAGCCATGTATCATTACACACTATGCCTGTTCAGCACAGTTACCGCTCCCAAAAATAGAAATGCGGGCTTGTGACCTTGTTTTGACTTGGGACTCTGCATTGTCAAGAAGGCATGCCCACGTGGACTCTTCGCTTTGAAGCATCACCTCCACCATCCGTATTCATTCCAATGCCCTGCCCCCATGTGACTCCGCACGTGGGGATCACTCCATTCTCAATACCGCCAGGTCACACGGAGCACTTTTCAGCCGGGAAATGCAAGAAGGGCAGAGCCAGGAACTTTCTGGGCGGGGAACAAAGTCCAGAGCAGACCCCTGGGGAGACTGTCAAAGGCAGAGGGTGCGGCGGAGTGAGAAGGTGCCCCCTGGTATCCGGAAGGAGGGAGAGTGATTGGCAAGGTCAGGCCATTTGCGGAGATAGCATTTGAGCCGGGTTCAATGGAAACTTAAAGGCTTAGCTCTGTCAAAGGGCTGTGAGAGAGGGAGCATAAAAGAGTCAAGCGTTTTCTTAGGGGAAAGCTGGTCAGAAAGAGAATCACTCGCACTGGAGGAATTGTATAAATGCAAAGAAACTGGACAGGGAATCCAGGGTATGCGGTACTTAGAAAGTATTTTTAAGACATATGATTGTATTGGGTTTGCACAAGGATTCGTTATGGGCATGTGCTAGGAGAGACCATATTTTCAAAGTAATCAAAGAGAGTGTGGTCAGCTAATATTAACAATTACATTTTTTAATCTTTTAAAAATATATTTTATTGATTTTTTACAGAGAGGAAGGAAGAGAGATAGAAAGTCAGAAACATTGATGAGAGACATTGATCAGCTGCCTCCTGCACGCCCCACAGTGGAGATGTGCCCTCAAGCAAGGTACATGCCCCCAACCAGAACTGAACCTGTGACCTTTCAGTCCGCAAGCCGACGATGCTCTATCCACTGAGCCAAACCAGTCTTGGCAAACAATTACATATTTGTTGTTGTTAATCATCACCCAAGGATAGTTTTTCATTGATTTTTAGAGAGAGTGGAAGGGAGAGGAACATGAATGTGATAGAGACACATCAACTATTGCCTTCCTCCTGTGCTTCAACCAGGGCCAGGGATGGAATATCAACTGAGATACGTGCCCTTGACTGGAATGGAACCTGGGATCCTTCAGTCTGAGGGCCGGCACTCAACCCACTGAGCCAAACCTGCCACGGCTTTGTTGCTTTTTAATAATTCTCATCAGATGGCACCTTTCAAACATGGACATTGAGTCAGAATCACCTTTAAAAAAGCCAGCCACCTCTCTGGGGACGTGGCCAACATCTGTGCGAGGAGGGCCCAGGGTGGGCTTTCCAGAAGCTTCCCACAGGGTGAGCACCTCTTCTGTCTGTGCAGATTCTCTCTGGTTCTTCATGGTCTGACTTGTGCCTGCACTTCCTCTCATGTGTATGTGTCTTCTTTCTGGGGGCTTTTCCATTGTGGACCCCTCACTAGAGCCACCCAGATAGATAGGCTGACACCTTTTTGCAGAGAGGAAAGGAGAGGGACAGAGAGTTAGAAACATCAGTGAGAGAGAGGCATCGATCAGCTGCCTCCTGCATGCCCCCTACTGGGGATGTGCCCACAACCAAGGTACATGCCCTTGAGCGGAATCGAACCTGGGACCTTTTAGTCCGCAGGCCTACGTTCTATCCACTGAGCCAAACCTGTTTCTGCAGACACCAGACTCTTGTTCAACCATTCTCCTCAGAGTTACATGTTTTCTTCTATGGCTGCAAAACCTTCCCTGCCTCTTTTCTCTTTCTTTCAAGAATTCCATCGAGAGTCACTTTCTCTGGGAGGTCTCTGATGACTATACCAAGCCTTGTGACAGGCAGTCTTTCCTGGGGCACTTGTGGCTCCTAATGTGATAGAGTCATCTGAAAATCTCCATGGCTCTCTAATCCATGGGCATGCGTGTCTTTCATATGTTTGGTCAAGTATTTTGAAGGATCTGTTTGCTTCCAGGAAATATGCTAGTAAGTTACTAGCTAGTAAGATATGCTAGTAAGTCCTCTTTGGTGAGGAGATGAAAGGAATCAATCGCTAGTACAATGAAGATGAATAATTGCAATGAAAGGGGAAATGCGGGGTGTCCTAGGACAATGCCTCGGGGTCCCGACCTATGAGGCTTCTCTGAGACCCAGTCAGGGAGGAAGCTGCTGTCTCATGGCGCTACATCCAGCTTTCACTGAGAATTCCTTGACAATGACAAGGAGTTCTGCAGCCATTTCTACTATAGTCTCTTCTCCAGGTGAAGAAATTTAACACTCAATAAATGCTATTTATTTATTAGTAAATGTATTTTTATTGATTTCAGAGAGGAAGAGAGAGATATAACTATCAATGATGAGGAAGAATTATTGATCAGCCACCTCCCTGCAGGCCCCCTACTGGGGATCAAGCCCACAACCCGGGCATGTGTCCTTGACCAGAATTGAACCCGGGACCCTTCAGTTCTCAGGCCGATGCTCTATCCACTGAGCCAAACTGGCTAGGGCTAATAAATTTTATTTTATGCTTAACCATTCTCTATATGCTTTCATAGGATAAGGAAGAGAAAACCCAACACAAGACCACATTTCCTCTTAGCCTCCCATTTGTCTGTGTTAAGCTTATCATGATATTTGCCGAAACACATTGCTCATGTAATTTATAGCAGTCCTTCCTGGGGGTCCTATCACCTAATCTTTACATCATTCTTACACAGTGGGCGCCATTAGTATCACATTTTACAGATGAGGAGACTTAATTTCCATTTGTCTATGGTCGCCAGCAGCCCCTTCATTTCCAACCTGTGGTGTCTGACTGCAGAGTGCACCCTCTTAACCATTAAGCTGTGTTTCCTGTCGATTTATTTCACCTTGACATCCAGCGAGTTTTAGATCCCAGTTTTATTCTAACCTGGTCCTTTCTGGAACATCACAAAAGTTCTAGGATCAGGGTGTCTGGTCTGAATCCTGGGGTCCTTACTTATTTGCTGGGCAGTCTTGAGTAACTCACGCAAGCTTTCTGTGCTGCAGTGTAGTCCTTGGCACAATGGGAATAATAATGGCACCTCACTTGTAGAACTGCGATATTAAGTGAGTTAATGCATGTTAACTAGTCAGAAGAGGGCTTAGCACTCAGTAGGCACTCATTTCTGGTTAGCATCACTACTCTTGTGACTCTGACAAGGACTGCTACTAAGAGAGCATTGTCACCACCGTGGCCAGTCTGTAAGCCCTTAGGACATCAACTGGACGCAGTTTTCCCAGGGTTACAGTGGACACTCCTGTTTTCCTTATAAGATTTCTGAGGATGGAAACAAAAGATAAATGCAGTATTATTTCATTTTTTCTGATTCTACACGAGCCAAGTACCTAATATCGCTCCATTTTCCACTTTCATTGATATATATCTCTTTTCTTATTTTGTGATATTCTGAAAGATCCTTCCTAAAAATGTGCCATCAGCCTGGCTGATGTGGTTCAGTGGTTGATCATTGAACCATGAACCAGTAGGTCTTGGTTTGATTCCTTGTCAGGGCACATGCCTTGTTTGCAGGATTGATCCCCAGTGTGGGGCGTGCAGCCTAACAATGATTCTCTCTCATCATTGATGTTTCTGTCTCTCCCTCTCTCTGAAATCAATAAAAACATTAAATTTTATTTTTTACATGCTATCATCCCAAACTTAGAGAGAAAAAGAATCTCAAATAGTCTCATTAATATAGCCATGACAACAAGTTACCTTCAGAAGGATGCATAAAACAAAACAAAGAAGCAAGAATAATGCCAGACCAAGACCGGTTTGGCTCAGTGGATAGAGCGTCGGCCTGTGGACTGAGAGGTCCCAGGTTCCATTCCAGTCAAGGGCATGTACCTTGGTTGCAGGTGCTTCCCCAGTGGGGGTTGTAGAGGAGGCAGCTGATCAATGTTTCTGACTCTTTATCACAAACCTTTCATAGATAAGATTCTAATAACTTGATAGAAGTCTTCCAGACTGGGGATTGATAGTTACTTAATTCATCATTACCTTTTGGTTGCTTTTAGCTCATAAATTAAAGTGTGTTCTACATGAAGCTGCCATAGGCATCTTTGTTACCCAATAGCACAAGGTTTACACTCGGTCACCTTTCCAAACAGCAGCCGCTAAAATGAGAAAGACTAAAAACTAAATTGTCTTCAAGTTAGAAGAGTTTTTTTTTGTGTGTGTTTTTCTTTTTTCAGCCCGAATTTGGAATTAGGTACTGAAATCCACTCAAGTTTCTAATTTTCAGCTTCCTTGCATCCATACAGCCTTGTCGCTGTGAGTCTGTTACTATAACGAATTCCCCGTTAAGTCTAACACATATTCTTACATGGAATGTTTGTTTGTAAATAAGACCTAGATCAAAATGTGGACGCTGATGAACCCTTCAGGGTCTGTGTTTTCACATAATGATTCTCCAAATTATTCTGATGAACTGAGCAGCCAGGACCAAGTTGTGCCAAGTAGAGCTAATTCATTTGATGGAAGGAGAAGGGATGGCCAAGTTAAACGCTCCTCACTGCTGGACTGTGGTATTGGTGTGGTCGTTAAATATTATTTATTCTGAACAATGGACATAGTTAATGAGGAAAAACTTGGAAAAGACTCCTTCGGCTTAAGATCCTGAGGTAGTGCCCCTGCAGATCAAAATTAGAACATTCCCCTTTGCAAAACCGATTTGTTACTGGCCTTTATCATGAAAACCAGATAAACATAGTCATGCATAATGCATCAGTCCGGGCACATGGGTGTAGTATAAGACTGTCTTGTGATTGAAGCCTGAGACTGCATTTTATTTTTTTATTTTTATTTTCTTAATACATTTTATTGATTTTTTACAGAGAGGAAGGGAGAGGGATAGAGAGTTAGAAACATCGATGAGAGAGAGACATCGATCAGCTGCCTCTTACACACCTCCTTCTGGGGATGTGCCCACACCCAAGGCACATCCCCTTGACCGGAATCGAACCTGGGACCTTTCAGTGTGGAGGCTGATGCTCTCTCTCCACTGAGCCAAACTGGTCAGTGCCCTGAGACTACATTTTCATAAAAAGTCTACCAGGTAATTCTCAGGGACACCAACGTTTGATAATGACTACTCTAGGACTATCAGATCTTCGGTCACCTGTACTGATTTCAATCTATGATTCTACTAAAAACATTCCACTGCTTTTACACAGAACGAGTCATTTTGAAAGGTAATGGCTACTTTGAAAAATTTCTACTTTTACTGCTCAGAAACTGTTGAAAAGGCTAAGACAGACAAATTACTTCTAGTGAGGTTTGTATATGTAGGTGAGGGGTATAGCGGGACAGTCAGTCATATAATATATTCTGGTCCATGCTCCTAGTACCTCACACAAAGCCCGAGGCATGGCAGGTACCCAGTAAAATGCATGGGATGAATGAACTGATTTAAAAGTCCCCGAAAACTGTGCAGGCAAATCTCAGCTCCTGAAGCCACATCTTCACTGCTCCCCCAAATACATTCTTGCAGCCAGTGCTCAGTGGGGATGGGGGGCCATCTCTTCACTGGCTTTCTGTCAGAGGCCATGCATCTAGGGTAGCAGGACTTTGCTTTGCTCACCTTGTACAGATGGAGACGGACTCCTCTTTTGTTTCTTTTGCGTGAAGGGTGTCTGCGTGCCTCTAGATGGTGCTGCCGGCTCATCACTGAGCAGCCACACAGCCCGCGTCCCAGGCTCAGGCAGAGCTCTGACCTCCGAGGAACCATCTCGCATTCCTGTCTCTGCCTCTGGCCAGCTGGCAGGATGCTGTATTTTAAAATGCTTCCCCTCGGCCCATTCCCCTCACCTTTCCTGCCCACCGGCCCCTCATGAGCTCTGATTTCAAATGAAGGAAATGGTTTTGAACGTGTTCTTAATAGAGTTCCTAATGTCGTTTATGCTCTTTGTTTTGTGGTGTGCATACATGGAAGAGTCGAGCTAAATGATCCATGGGAGAATTGAAAAACACCGTTTCTAATGGGAAATGTTTCCTGTGGAAAAGCCATGTGTGTGGAACACAATGCTTACATATTTCATACATAATCTTGTCCAAGACACATGCTCTTTTATTTTATGTTTGTATTGAGTTCAGAGAGGAATGAAGAAAGAGAGAGAGAGAGAGAGATAGAAACATCAATGAAGAGAGAGAATCATTGATCAGCTGCCTCCTGCACGCCCCACACTGGGGATCATGCTGTAACCTGGGTATGTGCTCTGACCAGGAATCAAACCGTGTCCTTCTCGTTCAACTGCTGAGCCCTGTTAGTGGGATAAGATATCTGCTCTTTCTGAGTCTAACTGTAGTCCTTTAAGGAAGAAACAGCTTGACACTCAAAATATAGCATTAGGCATGCTCAGGGTTGAAACGTGTGTGACATAGGCACACCTGCTCGCATGCTCATTCCCAGGGACAAACTCCTATATGTTTTCATGGTATTCTTGCCCAATTAGCTACACCTGGGATCGGAATCCATTCCCAATATAGACAGGAAGATGGGTAAGTGACTATGAATACTTTAAATCAGTCCTAACCTGGACCTAGGACAGTGCTAGAAAATCATTTAAAGGTATTAATTCAGAAGCAAAAATAAAGGAAGATTTTGAGTACAGGAGAAGCAGAATCTAGAAAGATCCTGAAGTTCAGCAAGAGGCTAGAGTCTATAGGAAAACACTGGACATATACCACCCGTTGGGCCCTTATAAGAGTAAGGTCAGAGCAAGAATCATTCATTGTGGATGTTGAGAAGACAGGCTGTTTTCTCTTACTTAGCTTTCTGGAAAATACCATTTCCAGAGTTTTTAACACCAAAAGAGCATTAGAATAAAAATGATTTAAATTAGAATCATATTTTTTAATGGATTTATCTTGTTTCTCTCTCTTCCCTTTCATTTTCTGAATTAAAAAAAAAATAGAAGATAATGCATGGCCAGTGTAGCTCAGTGATTGAACTTTGACTTATGAACCAGGAGGTCACAGTTCGATTCCATGTCAGGGCACATGCCTGGGTTGTGGGCTCCATCCCCAATAGGGGGTGTGCAGGAGGAGCTGATCAATGATTCCCTCTCATCATTGATATTTCCCCCTCTTTCTCTCCTTCTCCCTTCCTCTCTGAAATAAGTTTATATATACTTATGTATGACATAGTGCATTTATATATAAGTTAACACAGTAAGTGTCCTGATGTGCTCACACATAGAAATGGACAGGAAGCAGCTGAGTGAAGACTCTGAAGAGCACAGTGAAGACTTTGCAATCAGCCCCTTGGGACCTCGCCATTCCATCTGTGTCATGGCCCCTGGGGTTCGGTGACATCACTGATTATTCATTCACAGACCTGCTCATCCCATCACTGCTCCACACCGGGCAGGATTGCTCTTTGTTCCCCGCTGATTAGAATGCTGTGATTTATACACGGGGGATGTAAGGAAAAAATGAGACCGAGGCCATTACTGGCAGGTGAATTTTTCTAGCTCCTTAACTCCTGGATAATCACTCTTCTGTGGAGTGCCCCCCCTTCCTTACTGTAGGGTTTTGCAAAGTGACTTTCTACACTGGAACTGGACAGAATTCCATGTATGTTCGGATTTGAAATGCAACTGAAACATCACTTTTTTCATGACAGTATAAGTATCTAATTTTCCTTACAATTGTTCTGTGAAAACCCTCATGATTGATTCAAATCATCTAAATCATCATACTGAAAAGGCAAAGTAGGATGTGTGAGTATTAATATATCAGGTTTGTCATCATTCAAACACTCAAGCTGGCTCACATCCATCAACGGCTCATGGGGAAAAAGGCAGACGGCACTGGTGCTATTTAACTCAATTGTACACGTTCGGACCAGTGTTCAGAGTCAAAGCTCTTTAAACATTGCCTTCAGGAAGTCCCTCCTCTTGACAGGGAAAGAAGACAGGTCATGAAAGGAGACAGCACACAGAATGAGAGAAAAAGGAGAAATGTGCTTTCTTTTTAAATATATTGTTACTGATTTCAGAGAGGAATGAAGAGGGAGAGAAAGATAGAAACATTAATGATGAGAAAGAACCATTGATCTCATCGATCAGCGGCCTCCTGCATGTCCCCTAATGGGGATAGAGAAGGCAACCAGGCATGTGCCCTGTCTGGGTATCAAACCATGACCTTCTGTTTCATAAGTCAATGCTCAATCACTGAGTCATGCCAGCCAGGTGAGAAGTATGTTTTCTTAATTCCTGTGTCTGATCCACCTCATTTTTATACCATCTGAGAGCTGGGAACATTTCTGGGGAACCCTGGCATGTCACGCAGCACAGAGCAGGTGCTCCTAGGAAATAATTACAGCCATTTTGTAAAGGGCTAAGGTGGAAGGGGTTCATTAAAGTCCATAAAGAAGTGGGGATTTGACAGAAAAGTTGCATTGATTAGTATAGTTTCCCAGAGCATACTTATTTTGGTAGGTATTTACCAATCAGCTCAGTATTTGGCAAAACTATCTGAGATTTGGCATCTGAGCCCTTCTCGGGTATATAGGAATTAATTGAATTTGTCATTCAATTCAATGATGGAAAAGAGAAATGATTGGATGCTACTCATACTACTCACTGGATTGCAGCTAACAAGTCCAGAGAATGCCGTAATATATGTAACATGGTTTTCAATGACTTGCTTTGTGACCTTGGAAAACTCACTTAACTGCTCTGAACCTCAGTCTTCATATTTGTCAAATTAAGTGACTGAAAGGGATAACCTGAACTTTCTCAGGAAACTAAAAGTCAGTGAGTTTTAAGATGCATCCAGTAAAGATCAAAACACTTCAGTTCAAAATGCCCTTTCAACCAGAAAATTAAATTACTAAAGCACTCCTCAGATCCATCAGCAGCTCTCAGAAGCCTGTATGGATGACTCTGAACCGTGGCCAGATTTGGGTATTACTGGTAATACCCACAGTATTATGAGGAAAGCATTGACTAGGAGTCAGACCAGGCTGAGAAAGGTCAGACATTCAAAGATTTATTTCAGCTTGTGCCTTGTGCTAGTCAGAACCCTCCAACTGCAGAGGTCTGGGTTTATAGAAAGTTTTGATTTTGAAGATGTGGGAAATGCACCCAAAATTAAGTATTTCATCAGAGGAACTTATGAGCACAGGGAGGGTAAGAGGGGGAAGGTCATTGCACTAGGCTTCTAATGAAAAGGTAGCATCATTTTTACATTTATTCTGTATGATAAATGCTTCTTATAGAAGTGGCTACTGTGTTGTTGTTGTTTTTTCTTTATTTTTTTAATTTTAAGAAAATATTAGGTACCTCTTTTGTTTTGATTTTTTTTAAAGATTCAAATAATATAGAATACATACTAACATGTCAGTAACCACTCTTCATCTTTGGACCACACAATGCTGACCCATTTGACTGATTTTGCTATACAGGTAGCTATAGCTTGGTATCACATATTTTTTTAAATATATTTTTACTGATTTTTTACAGCGAGGAAGGGAGAGGGATAGAGAACCAGAAATATCCATGAGAGAGAAACATAAATCAACTGCCTCCTTCACATCCTCCACTGGAGATGTGCCTGCAACCAAGGTACATGCCCTTGACTGGAATCAAACCTGGGACCCTTCAGTCCACAGGCTGACCCTCTATCTACTGAGTCAAACCAGGTTATGGCTTTAAAAAAACACCTTATTTTAATAAATGTATATAGAAAGAGTATATAGACACACTAATATTGAACATAAACAAGTTCTGACATTCAATATCAACAAGTGATTTGAGATTTTTATCCTGTGGGGTATGCAGTTCTACATCTCCGAATGCTGGCATAAAATCCATGGTATGAGTACTCTTGCAGTCACTGTCCCTTTGAAAACTTCTTGAGTTAGTTTGAAGTCCTTGCTATTTTTACAACTCATGTTCCTATTTAATATTCGTAGTTTGCTAACAGTTTCTGATACTTTTTAGAACTAGAAAGGGTATGACTTTTGAATAAATAATCACATCCCTTCCCTGGACTACATATTATAGAAGAAAAGCACATCCTTTATCTTAGACTTTAAGGAGGTGGCCTACCTTTGAGTCTTGCCTTTAGTCTTGCCATTAGTGGCTGTGCTACATGATAGAATTAATTACTCCCAAGCTCTTTAGATAACTCCTTTATCTGCAAAATGGCATAATTGTTTTTTAAACATGAAGAAGAAGAAGAAAAGAAGAAGAAGAAGGATGAGAAGGAGGAGGAGGGGAAGAAGACAAAGGAGGAGGAAGAAGAAAGAGAAGAAGAAGAAGAGGGGAAGAAGAAGAGAGAATATGCTCTCTAAAATAGCAAGAGTAAAACGAAATCCTTTAAGTGTTGAAATCTATACTAATAAAAGAGAAAGATGCAAATGGACTGTACCTCCATGATGCCCACCAGCCAATCAGAAGTGAGTATGTAAATTAACCCACCAAAGATGGTGGCTTAATTTGCATACACAGGTGCTGAATGGCAGGGGGCTGGTGCAGCAGGGGTGGGATGCTTGCATCACCACCATGGTGATGTTGTAGACGTTCTGCACTGCTCTAGCCACTCCGGACCTCTGGGAGATATGAGGAGGTGGAGAGGTGGCTCCAGGCTGAAGCAAAGGCAGTGCCAGCAGCCAGGGGAAGGAAGGCCCATTCTTGCACCAACTTTGTGCATCGGGCCTATAGTGTTATATAAAAGCAACCAAACTCTGCTCTTTCAAGTATTTTCAATGATGATTGTGGCAACTACCAAGCCACCACTGTTGTGGGAATTCAGACAGTCTAAGAGAGTGGATGCTCATCATCGTGTATGGGGTCCGCAATATGACACACTCATATACAATCCCAGACTCAGGGCATCTCAGAGGAATTCCAGGATCCATCAATGGCATTACATTGTTTGTAACTGGTATGTCCTGTTGACTATAGAATCCCAAAAAAGGATGTTTCTTCAGAAACATTTTCAAATGCATTCACTTGTCCATCTTCAAAATGGTAGGAAAATTTCCAGGGGAGATTTAGTGGAAGCATTTCTAAGACTCAGAAAGAACATATCTCTAAATTTTGTAGAACTGGATCACATAAATCTGCATCAGAAAAATAAGTGCGGTGGTATGATTTTTTAGAAAAATAGGACAGAAGACTTGATGTAATTTGTTTATGCCCCAAACAAAATTAAAAAATCTTAAGTAAACAAAGTTCATGCTTATGGAAAATGCTTTTATTAGATTGGCTGAGTTTGTGTTTTGATCAGAAAGTTATTTTTTTTCTATTATTTTTATTTTCCTGGCAGGGTAGTTTTATTGGACAGAGAAATACAGCTTGAAGCATAAGTATATTAGAATCCTAAATTATGTCTCCTTAAAAATGATAAAACCTTATTGACATGAATACTTTATATCCAGGCCTTCTAAGACAAATCTTACTGCACCATTGAATCTTTTAACTAATCCAAGTGTCACCTATATATATAGTGTATAGAAATTCTCTTATTTTCTGCTTCCCATAACAGCTTGGAAATTGCACAACCTACTTTAGCATTCTTTAGTCTTTAACAAGTAAGACTGGGAATTAAGGAATAATCAGTAATGGGTATCTGCCTTTTCCTATTTAAGAACAATAATGGTGCTCAGTCATCCCCAACAAGGCTGTTAATTAATCATTGTAGCTATGCAGGTTGAAGTCCCAATGTTATCATCATTGAAGCATAGCGGTAATATAAACTCCTGCTTAAGTGCTTTTGTTCTGTGAAATAAATCTTTGCGTTACAACCATTCCTAATCATTTATTAAAAGTATAACACTTGGCCGTTATCATACACGATTGTGATTTTTTAAGCCACTTATTTGTTTTATCTCCCTGCTCGCACCAATTTAATTTGCTAGAATTTTAAGCATGCAGTGGACTTGGTGGGAGGGGAATAGGAAATCTCTCTAAAAGAATGAACTCATAAACAAAGAAAGACAAAAATTAAGAAATAAGATAAAAGGTTAATCCGAATGCCCAGACTGACTCGTTAGTCAGTGGACATTTAGCACAAAATAAAGTGTGGGAATTATTGGATTCAGGGAAAGAACGCAACCCAAAGAAACAACGAATAACATTGAGTTAGTCATATTATCCGAACCAAGTAGAAATTTCTCTTGACTTGAAAGGAATGTTGTCTCTAAATTGGAAGTTGAGGTAATAGCCCAATTTGCTTTTAAATGTTCGTATCTGTGAATAATTTAAGTGAGATTACTACTTTATGGTTTCCTGGGACCTACATTCCCCGAGGAAAGACAACATTTTTGAGAGACTTTTCCTAATCACATACAAATGGTCTCTACTTTATGCATACCACAAAAATAAAAAATAAAAAACTTACCAGGACTGATTTATCAGGAAACACCACACAGCACTGAATACTTTGGAGACAGCTGTGCCACTCCCGTACCCCAGTGCAGCGAGGGGACAGGGTGCAGTCTCTCGATGCTCTGCTTCAAGCACACGCTGACCAAAGTCTTGAATGGTGTCTAACACACGTTATGAAGAAATTTTAAATCAATAATTGTTACACACATAGACCAGAGCTTCTACAACCAAACAAATGTTGAATTTTTAAAATATATGTATTTTATTGATTTCAGAGAGGAAAGGGAAGGGAGAGAGAAAGATAGAAACATCAATGATGAGAGAGAATCATTGATTGGTTGCCTCCTGTACAACCCCTACTGGGGATCAAGCCCACAACCTGGGCATGTGCCCTGACTGGGAATCCATCTGTGAACTCCTGGTTGATGGGTCTGCATTCAATCACTGCTCAGGCCGGGCTGAATGTTGACTTTTTGAAGCAGATACCCAGGGAGTCTGCAGATTTACTCCAATATATGACCTCATCACAAAACTCCAGATCTCCTCCTTCATGTCTTTGCATATGTTTTCAACTAAGAGACTGGGAAACCAGAAACAGTTTCCCAAGCAGAGAGAGTTTGGGATGGATTCACTACCACATTCTGAAATTGGACCACGATTTTAATCAAACTTGAGATCGGTCACTAATTCTATCATTTACTGCCTGAAAAACTGCAACGTTACTATGAGTGACTAAATGAATGAACATTTGCCTAAGTTAATATATGGTAATTTACTCCTTAATAGAAAATCTCTCCTTGGAAACACTGACCCTACGTTTTGATATAGTAACTGAAAGGAAAATTGGCTAATATATGAAAATACTTTTATCACCAAGAAACTTCCCTCCTTTTTCCTCTCATGGAAACATGCATTGGGTGCCTGCTATGTACCATGCATTGTACCAGGCAGACTTAATACAAAAGTAGACATTTTATGTCCTCCCAAACCATAGTGTCTAATGGAAAAGAAAAACAAGTAACCAGATAATGAGAAGACTTTCTGATTAGAGCAATAACAAAGGAAAGCGAAGGACATGTGAGACTAATAGGAAGAGGAAAGATAATAGAGTTTAAGGAAGGCTTCATAGAGAAGAATTGTGAATCTGGGCAAACACATAGAAGTTATCATATCACTTCGAATGGAATGAATACTTATGTCCCAACAGAAATCAAATGCCGCAATCCTACCTCCCAGTGTGTTAGATTTTGGTGGCGATTGGGTCACGAGTATGGAGTCTTCGTGGCTGAGGTTAGTACCTTTATAAGAGACCTCAGAACGCATTATTGCCCTCTCTGAGGACACAGGAAGTCAACAGTCTATAAGCAGAAATGGTCCTCAGCAGTACCAGATCAGGCTGGCGCCATGATCTTGGACTTCCAGCCCCCAGCACTGTGAGAAATATCTTTCTGTTGTTCATAAGCCACCCACCCAACTGTATTTTGTACGACAGCCCAAGCTGACTGAGACTTTGCCCCATTGTCAGATGAAAGCATTGCAGTCTAAATAGAATAATTCGTTAATACAGAATGGAATGATTTTTCACGGATTTTAACTGTGAGTGATTTTAACACATCTCTATATATGGGGTCAGTGGTCTGTGACTAGTCTGTCTGAAAGTCTATTTGTTCTGCTTTATCTAGGGAAGATCCAGGTTATGCCTATTGTCCTAAAGTAATGGTGACAATTTGCTCCTTCCACTTTGGAAAGGGGTAGAAAGCAAAGGATATAGTTTGGTCCCTTAGTGTATGAAGTAATGTGTGGTCTCTGAGACACATGCCAAGATCCATTCAGGAAAGTGTAGCATTAGGAATGAGGACTCCAAGGGCAGTAGTTGTGAGATTGAAAACTACCTCACATGTACTGGTCGTGAACAAGTGATTGAACCTCTGAACCTCAGTTACCTCCCATGTGCAATGGATTGGGTGGGGGGTATGGTATTTTCCTTACAGGCGTGAT
>PVJN01051260.1:0-14520 GCA_004026805.1 Lasiurus borealis | reverse complement strand
GGAGGGGTGTAGGGGGGGGGGGCGCGTAAATCCCTTTCAGCTCCGGGCTGTGATGTCTCTGAATGCAGGCCTCGGCTCTCCTTAGCCGCACTCTCGGTGCACGGATTGCGTCTTCTTTAATATCTTGTAGGAAGCAGAGTGCAGTGTGGCGGCTGATAAATAATAAATAATAATAATCTACCGAGGGTAGCAGGGGAGGACTGTCAGGGAAAGGGAGGAGGACGCCAGGGAAATGGCCCGTCGTCGGTGTCAGAGCAACGGCGTTTCCTGAAAAATAAGAAGAAAAGGGAAAAAAAAATCTAATGAAGTTTTGGAGGGCGAAGCCTGGCAGAGGGGAGGGGAGGGGACCGAGCACAGCCCCGCAGAGAGGAATCCATCCCTGACCGCTGGGTCAGCCAGGAAAAGTGTGTGTCCCCAGGAGGGGTGACAGCAGTTGCCTAGAAGGGGGAGCAGGAGGGTGTGTTGAGGTGGGGGGGGGAGATAAGGGGGGAGCAAAACGTGCCCAGGATCCTGGAACCTGAAGGGACCAGTCCATGTGGTTTGAATGCTAAGTACTGAAAACGGTGCAGGAAAAATATTGTAGGCAGGACCAGGGGAAAAGAGGGGTCCCCCTGGGATTTGGAAAAGATACCCAGGTAAGGTCGCAGGCAACTCAAGGCCGAGAGAAGAACACAGACACAGGTGAGTGGGTGTCCCTTCATGTCCCCGGACACGGTCCGCAGGGTCCCGCCAGCCGTGGGCCTCCCGGAGGCCGCTGGTTGCTGTCTGGAGCAGCGCAGAAGGCGGCTGCAGGCAGTGTGAAGGCGCAGCTAAGGTTTGCGGACCGGGATGGTGGGAGCAGGCGGTCTGAATCAGTCGCCGTGCCTCACAGATCCTTGGGAAGGAGGCTGGGGTGAAAGAAGAAAGGATGCATCCGAGGGTCTGTCCTCAGCCCCGTTCCGGGGCAGGTGTGAGGACCCTCCCCGTTCTGGGGCTGGCCACGTCCGGGTAGCCAGGCTGGGCTGATCCCGCTTCCGCACAGAGGAGGCCCTCCTCTGGCCTCGGGGATGCCCAGGGATGGGGGGCTGGGGGAGGAACCCTGGAGCGTGGCAATGCCTCTGGGGTGGGAACTTGATAACAGCTCCCAAGTGGAGGGGGCAGCTCCTGGGAAGAAAGAGAAAAGCGGTGTGCAGTGGGCTGGTCTACCCTCTCCTTACCCCACCCGTTTCTCATCTCCGAGCCTGGATGCAAACAAGAATGCCCAGCCAAGACCGGTTTGGCTCAGTGGAAGAGCGTCGGCTTGAGGACTGAGAGGTCCCAGGTTTGATTCCAGTCAGAAGCATGTACCTTGCTTGCAGGCACATCTCCACTGTGGGGCGTGCAGGAGGCAGCTGATCGATGTCTCTCTCCATCGATGTTTCTGACTTTCTATCTCTCTTCCCTTCCTCTCTGTAAAAAATCAATAAAATATATTTAAAAAAAAAGATAAAAACAAGAATGCCCAGAGTTTGCAGCCAGATCTTCCTCTGCAGTGGGGCTCTGCGGAGCTGGGGTGTGGGGTGTGGACCCAGCTCTTAGGAAGGGTTGATCTTGATGCAAGTGCAGCTGTTCAAGTCATCACCCCCCGACCCCCGACCCCCCACTCCCAGCCCCTGAGTCTCAGTGACACACACTGGATCTCCATGTGCTATGGCTCTCTCTCTCTTTTAAAATATATTTTATTGATTTTTTACAGAGAGGAAGGGAGAGGGATAGATAGATAGAAACATGGATGAGAGAGAAACATCCATCAGCTGCCTCCTGCACGCCTCCTACTGGGGATGTGCCCACAAGCAAGGTACATACCCTTGACCGGAATCGAACCTGGGACCTTTCAGTTCGCAGGCTGACGCTCTATCCACTGAGCCAAACCGGTTGGGGCTGGCTCTCCTCTCTGGCTGGGGTCGGGGATGTGTTCTGGGTTCGTCATGGCCCTGCTCGGTGGGATGTGGGATATGGTCCCTGCTTGGCACCGTCTCGCTCCACAGGACCCGGGATGCGCTGGGGGTTGCCCGGGGAAACGCCTGGGCCCCGGTCAGAGATGTCACCACAAAGCGCAGGCTCAGTGCCTCAGAGTGTGCTTCCCAGTGCTGACAGCATGCCCCGGGCTGGGCTCTGGCTCGGGGCTGAGGTACATGCTCCAAGCAGATGGGCTGTGGAGGAGTGCACTTGCGATGCACAGGGAAGTCGACTGGAACGCTCCGGAACATCCAGTCCCTGCCCAGATCGTAGACCCGTCTTGGTGCAGCCAATCAGACCCGGGCCTGGAGCCGGAAAGACTTCTACTGTCCCCTAGAGAGGCCCCCCGGGGAGTGCTCCCCACACCCCTTGAGGCTGGGATGGACTTGGCTCCTTATTTGCATTTGCAATAATCACCACAACAAAATGATCATTTATTCGGTAGCTACTTCATAACCAGGGCCACCTGTGGAATTAGCATTATCGGCCCCAAAGGCTAATACCCTGTTTCCCTGAAAATAAGACAGTGTCTTAGGTTGATTTTTGCTCCCAAAGAGGCGCTAGGTCTTATTTTCAAGGGATGTCTTATTTTTCCATGAAGAAGAATACGGTACACATTTATTGTTGAAAAAAAAAAAAAGCAAATGTATTACCTGTTTATGGTACGGTAGTCGCTGTCATCACAAACTAGCTCACGGATTGGCCACAGCGCAGCCGGAGCTGTTCAGGCAGGGCGAGGTCTCTTTAAATCTGGAGTCAGACGCCTGACGGTAGCTTTGAGGGCCTTCTATTCGGGGGAGGCCTTATGTTCGGGGGAGGCCTGATGATCGGGGAAGTCTTATTTTTTTTTTTGGGGGGGGGGATGCCTTATATGACAGTGAGAAGCAAAACTGGAAGAAGGTCTTATTTTCGGGGGATGTCTTACTTTCAGGGAAACAGGGTAAAGAGCGGGTCAGCGGTCTCCTGTCACCCCAGGGCCAGGCAGTGGCTGGGCTGGAGGTTGAGCTGGCGGCTTCCAGAGTCTGCGGGCTTTCCCCCTCGCTCAGCGCGGGGCAGCCCCTCCTTCTGTTGTGAGCCCGGCGCCTCTCCCTTTGAGTGGACACGGTGGAGGCTGATTGTGCCTTTTATCAGCAGCCAGGCCCGGACCAGGAGTGGAAATCAGTGTGAGCACCCGGAGGGCTGGGGGCGAGGCGGGCAGAGCTCCCTCTGATTGCTGACCTCTCAGGTCCCCGGGAAGGGTGACGGCTCATCAGCCCCCCTCAGGCCTGAGCGGACATCTGTGTCAGGAGGGTCAGCAAGGCAGGAGCCAGCCGCTCTGCCCGCTGGGGGTTTTGTCTTCCTAACGCGACGCTTCGCGACAACCACCCCCTCCTTGGCATCCAAAGCACGAATAAACCCTACAGAAGCCATAGTCCCTCCGGCGGTGCATCATCAGTCCGTAACAATCTATTTAGCACCTACTGTGTGCCCAGCTTTGCGGCCCCGTGGCGCTGATTAAAGCAGGAAGTCGGGAGTCCCAGCTGCGGACCGGTCACAGGCGGGTCACAGCAGCCACCCTGCTCTGTGAGGGGTCACTCAGGCACACGCTAATCCATCGGCCATTTGTGGGGGGCCGCCGGGTGCTCTCAGAAACACAGGGGAGATGGTGGAAGGTGGCTTTCACTCTGCTCAGTGTCACCTGCCTGTTTCTGAAAAGGGACCGAGGCCGCCAAACGCAGTACTACCTGGTTCACATTCTCGACAGAGTTTAAGGAACAGGGATTGTTGTCAAGAAACAACAGGGCGGCCTCAGCCGGTTTGGCTCAGGAGACAGAGCGCTGGCCTGCGGACCAGAGGGTCCCAGGTCTCCTTCCAGACGAGGGAAGGGCACGTATCTTGATTGGTTGCAGGCTCCTCCCCGGCCTGCAGGAGGCAACCGATGGATGTGTTTCTGTCACATTGATCTTTCTGTCTTTCCCTCTCCCTAAAGATCGATGGAAAGATATCCTCAGGTGAGGAATAACAACCACCACCGCCACACACAACGGTGTGCTCACTTGCGGGATGCAAGGGCTGCTCGGAGAGCCGGGGTGGGGGTGGGGGTGGGGGTCAGGATGTCTTCCTGAGCAGATTGGAGCTGAGGAGCCGGCCGAAGCCAGAGGAGAAGGTGGGGGCCTCCTAGGAGGGCCGAGGCTGCAGATCCCTGGGTGGAGGGACTCACCTCGGCATCATATGTTCTGAAACGCCGCTCCTTCGGGTGAAAATTAAAGTGTATTTATCTGCGTTGCCCAAACCAGTGAGTGAGCTCTAAGGCTCCAAGACTCAGAAGGAAACTGGCGGTGTGTGTATTCCCACAGCCTGGCATTCAGCCTCCTTTTCTTTTCTTTATTTTTTTATATTTTATTGACTTTTTTTACAGAGAGGAATAGTTAGGAACAATGATGGGATTTCAGCTGCCTCCTGCACGCCCCCGACTGGGGATGTGCCCGCAACCTAGGTTCATGCCTTGGACTGGAATCAAACCTGGGACCCTTCAGTCCGCAGGCCAATGTTCTATCCGCTGAGGCACACCAGTGAGGGCCAGCATCCTTTACTGCTTTTTTGCTGATGGTGGGAGTGTTGATGACACAAATTTTCCTGGTGGTTCAGAACCTGATCCTTTCCGATGTTTAAGAAGAAAGCAGTGGTTTTCTGTGAGAAAGTGCAGAAGACCAAATGATGGGAGTGGTAGGTTGCTAAGGGGAAATTTAGGAGACTTAAAAAAATTATATGTGTGTGTGTATGCGCGCACGCGCACACACACACACACACACACACATATAACTGACTTCAGAGAGAAAGGAAGAGAGAGAAACATCAATGATGAGAGCGAACCATTGATCAGCTGCCTCCCTCACGCCTCCCACTGGGAATCGAGCATGTCCTGATCAGGAATCGAACCGTGACCTGCTAGTTCCTAGGTCAACGGCTCCACCGCTGAGCCACAGGGCCGGGCTTTGGGCTTGGGAGACTTTTGAAGGAAGATGGAATGCTTGCAGTCCTTTGCACACAATACAGTTTTGATCTGCTTTTGAGATAAAGATGCGAGGGGCCTGCCTGTTCCCTGTTGGACCCCAGGGGCCGAGGTCTTTCAGCAGAACTTGGGGCAGGGCCATGCCATCTGCGCGGGCATTTTGAAGGCCTGAATGGGGCCAGAGGCAGGGCTATAACCACCCATCAGGGCAGGTGAGAGTCTGCCCTCTGCCAGGACTCAGGCTGCCCTGAGAGTGAGATCCCCCCATGGGCTGGGAGGAGCGCAGCAGGAGTGGGGGGGCTGGAGGGGGACTCTGCAGAGCCCCAGGCAGCACATCTCATTGTCTTCAGCGATGGAAGGAAGGCAGCCCGGTCCCTGATCTGTCTGGGGCATTATTGTTTACTTCCGCATCTCCGAAGCTGAGGCTGCCTGCCCTGTCCCCAAGCACAAGGCCGCCCGGGAATCAAGTGTCAGGCACTCTTGGGGGACGGGAGAGGGTGGGTTTTGAGATAAATCTGTGTTCAGCCTGAAGTATCTCACGGTTTCAGTGATGGTGGGTCCTCTGGCCTCTGGGCCGTTGTATTTCATCTTAGACTTTGTTCCTACTACCATTTCCCCGAAAGTAAGACATCCCCCGAAAATAAGACCTACTTCCCGTTTTGCCTCTCACTGTCATAGAAGGCATCCCCCTGAAAATAAGACCTCCCCGATCATAAGGCCTCCCCAGAATAGAAGACCCCCGAAGCTACCGTCAGACGTCTGACTCCTGATTTAAAGAGACCTCGCCCTGCCTGAACAGCTCAGGCTGCGCTGCGGCCCATCAGCGAGCTGGTTTGTGATGACAATGACTCCCGTACTGTAGACAGGCAACCAATTTCCTTTTTTTTTTTTTTTTTGTTCAACAATAAATGTGAACCGTCTTCTTCTTCATGGGAAGATAAGACATCCCCTGAAAACAAGACCTAGTGCCTGTTTGGGAGCAAAAGTTAATCTGAGACATTGTCTTATTTTCGGGGAAACAGGTAGACTGTGTGAAGCTGCTTACCCTCTCTGTGCGGTGGGTCCGGGAGGCAGAGCTGGCGAGGTCCCGCCCGGTGGAAACGGGATTGGACACGGTGGCCCCCACGTACCGGTCTCCAGGGAGCCAGAGGCAACCAGGAAGGGAGAGGCGCTAGGGCTGTCCACACTTCGGGCGCCTCCCGAAGACGGACGAAGGGCCTTCAGGAGCAAGCCAAAGGCTGTGAGGAAAGTCGCCGTCTGGCCCAGGTGCACGCTGCTGTGAGAAAACAGCAGAGAGGAGCACGGAGAAGGATACAGCGGGAGGATGTGCTAGTTTGCATTACAAAAGGATGCGTGCGTCTCCCCTCCGAGAAGCTTCCCCCTTTGATATTTAATCTGGGGCTGATTTATTAGCAATTCCGTTCAGGGGCGACTCGTCAGAAACACGTACCTTTATCGTTGTTTGCTTAAGACCTGTCACCTGGCTTCTTTCAAGAGGTCTGGAGCACCGTACAGGTTAAGATATGGGGCGAAATGGAACGCACACGCACACACACCCGCCAAGGGTTGGGGGGCTGGGTAGGCGGCATCAAGCACCCCGGATGAAAAGGTTCTAAAGGGGAGAGAAAAGGGCGCAGGAGCCAGGTTACCTGATTACACAAAGGAAGGCGCATTTGAATCGGGTAATAAGAGATGTTTTGAATAGGAACTGCTTTAAAAATCAGAGCCTGTTATAAACGGGAGAATGTAGTATTGTCGAGATAAAAGGCTTCTCTTCTAGACTTTTGGAGACAAATGCTAAACGCGGATAAGTGTAACACTACAGGCCTGTTATGTTAACATTTTTCACCACTTCTAAAACCTTTGAAAAATATTTACCAGGCAATTTCATTAAACAACATCTCTATCCTTTTTTTAGATTTACTTATTACCGACGCCGGGAAAGGGTTGCAAATCAGACACGTATTCCTGAGGTGGCTGCGGGTTTTCTTAGAAAGCATCCGGCTCAAGTCCAAACCCCGAAAGATAATGTCACCGCGCAGCTCCGGGTCACTTTCAAAAATCGCCGGAGAGCTCTGGTTAATGCGAATTTTTGCTAGAACCAACCGGAACACACCCATTCAAAGAGGCAGGGTTCGCCAAACCCAGAAGGGCTTGGGAAGAGAACAGTACAGTGGTACCTCGAGATACGAGGGCCCTAACTTATGAGATTTTTGAGATACGAGCCGTGGAGCGAGCGATTTTTGCTTTGAAATACGAGCAACATTTGAGATAGGAGTCATCGCGTGGATCGGCCGGCTGCACACGACCCACCAGTTTACCGCGACTCGAGCGTCTCATAGTTTCCCGCGCCTCAAGGTTACGGAATGAATTAAACTCGTATCTCGAGGCACCACTGTATTTGGAATCTGAGCGATGCATAGGTCCATCTGCAGAGAAACCCTATGAAACCGAATGGACGATTTCGAAAGGGGTTGCCGACACGGCCTCATCCTTAGAATCAAGGCGGTTTTTCCCTGAGGACCGAGATCAATGCGTAGCAGTAGATGCGCACGTGTGGTTCTAAAGCAGCAGAGTTGTTCGTGGGGGTGGCAACCTATAAACCAGTGGTTCTCAACCTTTCTAAGGCCGCGACCCTTGCATACAGTTCCTCATCTGTGGATGCCACTGGCAAGAGGCGAGCAGGGGCGTAAACCCGGCGGAGTGGCACAAACCTCATTTGATGCTTTGGCGCAAGGAGTGAAGGCAGCCACCTTGTAAGGATGCCCAGCAACGTTTTTCTCCTGTGACAGGAGCGGGAAATCCAGACAGAGCCTGATGGGCAATGTGGCAAGCTGTCTGCTGCGAAGGGTTTCTGTGGAGCAAACCCTTTGCCGTGTGCCACTCGGTGCCAGGCAGCCTGCCAGGTGCCGAGGATGCAAAGATAATTAAGAGAAGGTCGCTGCCCTCCGGGATCTCCCGGTCTCATGGGAAGACACACATACAAACAGACGCCGTCCCGCCTGATCGATACCGGAATGCGATTCAGCGCAGGTTGAACAAAGGCCGGAGGGAAGGCCCTGCCAGCGCTCCTCGGGGTCAGGGGTCAGGGGTCAGGGAAGGGATTACACCCGAGTCCTGACAGAGGAGCAGGGATTCGCCGAATGAACACCAGAAGCAAGCGTCGCCAGGCACGGAGGTGTGGGAGCAGGGCAGACGGGGAAGCTGCCAGTGATTCATGGGCTTTAGAGCAGGGAGGAGCGTGCAGACCGGGCTCTGGAGGAAAGAGGAGGCCCCTTCCAAAAGGCCTTGCAGGCTCTGCACGGGAGAGGGGTGCTTGGGGGTATCGCTCAAAGTGGGGTCCGAGAGGAGGATCGCCTGGGGGAGGCCTGGGAAAATACTGATTCCTCAGCCTAACCCTGTGTCCACACAGGCACAGATTTTTCACCCTCACCACTCACTCTGCTTTCTGGGCTGGACTCCATTTCCCAGCCGCCTTTGCAGCTCCACTAGCTTTCCCAGCCTCCTTTACCGTGAGTGAGGTGCACTCAGGTCAAGGGAGTAAGGAATGGAAGTGATCTGGGCCATTTCCAGACTGTTCCCCAGGCTCTTTTCCTTCCTCCAGGCTGAGGCAGGCCAGCACAGGGGTGTTGGAAGCTGCGTGTTAAAGATGGCAGAGAGACAAAACTGAGGGAGCCCTGGGCCCCGGAATTATTGGTTTTGGAGAGAACCCCTCCCCCCCCCCCAATGACTCAGAACACCCATTTGGGGGCTTCAATTACATTCTCTTGTGTCTGAGCTGTTGTACGGTTCTGGGTTTGTTTATCTTCACAGCTAGTGCCACCCCGCCTAACGAATACGGCAATTGACGGCATGTGAGAGAGGGGAACTCTCTGGAGAATGTGTGTTTTTAACGAGCACCCCAGAGGAGGCCGAGAACCACTGCCGGTGGGGAAGGGAGCCAGCCGCTCGAGGGTAAAGGCAGACCAAGTAACATGGTGCGGTTGACACTGTAGAATGGCAGCGAGAAAGAATGTTACCTCCTTCTTGTCAAGGAGAACAACAACGAAAAAAGAAAACTGTGGCCAGAGGAAATGGGAGTTCAAGATGAGAAATGAGATAATAACCAGCACCGACCTGTAAAGGAGCTTCCGTCTTTTAGCCAGGACACGTGGTCCTCCAGGGAGCGGAGAGCACGCACCGCCAAGGCCGCAGAGACTCCGCTGACAGTCTTGGGAGGTACGTGGAGCCTGGGAAGAAGGTGGAACACCAGAGATGGGAAGCTAGGACTTTTATTAATAAAGAGGGGGCATGAGCCGAAACCGGTTTGGCTCAGTGGATAGAGCGTTGGTCTGCGGACTGAAAGGTCCCAGGTTCAATTCTGGTCAAGGGCACGTACCTTGGTTGCGGGCACATCCCCAGTAGGGGGCGTGCAGGAGACGGCTGATCAATGTCTCTTTTTCATCCATGTTTCTAACTCTATCCCAGCGGTTCTCAACCTATGGGTCGCGACCCCTTTGGGGGTCAAATGACCCTTTCACAGGGGTCGCCTAAGACCATCGGAAAATGCAGATATTTACATCACGATGCATAACAGCAGCAAAATTTCATGGTTGGGGGTCACCACCACATCAGGAACTATATGCAAGGGTCGTGGCCTTAGGAAGGTTGAGAACCACTGCTCTATCTCTTTCCCTTCCTCTTTGTAAAAAATCAATAAAACATAAAAAATAAAAATAAATAAGAAAAGAGGGGGGATGATGCTGCAAACTACTGAAGTAGGGGTATCCCATCACCTTCAGTAAGTTGTGACAAAAGTGGCTGCCACCCAGCCAGAGGCAAACTGAGAGATACAGCATCAACAGGAGACCCGAAGTGCTTTCCTGAGACAAAAGGAAAGCCAGTGTTTATCATGAGAGTTCCTGCCGTCGTCCCTGATTGGGCCATTTTTATGCAAATGGGAAATCCAAATTTGCATAGTATAATTGGTCCAACCACCCTGTTTGCTGGGAATCTCACATCCTGATTGGTTGTTGTTACAAGCCCCTCTGATTGGTCAGTAGACATGCAAATGAGCCTGTTGCTGTGTAACTCGCATTCCGTGGGCAGGTCTCAGCCTATTGGTTGAAAGATGATTCCAGGAACTCCCTTATAAGGGTCAGCTCAGGGGCCGGAGCACAGAGCAGAGGAGGCTGGCAATTCAGTCGGCTGCTCTGCTGGTGAATTTGAGCCCAATTAACCACAAGGAATCCTGCTGGCCAGGTACGTTCTTTCTTCGGGTCAACAGCTGATGACTGAAGGCTGATTGGTGAGCACATGAAAAATGGAGGAGTCTCTGGATGCCTGTGTGGGTTCTTCACGAGCAGGCGTCCGGGAGGTAACCGTGTTCCCGGTTTTGTGGCTTGCTCGATCATGTCAGGGCCTTGTGTTAGCTATGGCTGAGGCAGAGCATCCCTCAGCTCGGTATCTTTCAGGGAATCTCCCGATACATTTGTGCACAGCATGAAGTAATCCCACCTGCAGACTAGTATGCACAGTAGGTGGTTTTGGAATTGTTTCATGGCCACGCCCTGAGATGCTGATCGACATCAGAGTGAAAGTGAATTTCTAGGGAAAGGCCACAGTGAGGATGCAGGTGATATTTTTATGAGGGAGGCAGATACAGACGACTTAGTTAATACTTAAATTTTGAGATGACTTGTAGAGATTACATTGCTGGCATCATGAGGCTCACAGACGAGGCTCCAGGACTCAGCGAGATGTAATGTAAAGGTGTATGATGAAACAGACAGGTGGCTCAGTTGGTTGGATCATCTTCCCATACATCAAAAGGTTATGGGTTTGATTCCTGGTCAGGGCACATACCTGGGTTGTGGGTTCAGTTCCTTTCAGGCAAGGAATGGGAGGTAGCCGATCAATATTTCTCTCTCACATCGATGCTTTTCTCTCTCTCCTCTCTTCCTCTCTCTCTAAAATCAATGAATATATCCACAGGGTATGATTTAAAAAAAAAAAAAAGGATAGCCTCAGGTTTTGCTCCCTGTGAAAAACCAATGTATCTTTATAATAAATCTCAATGCTTAAATTAAATAATATTGGGGAAAAAAATAGGGCTGAGCATTTGGATCCAAACAGTTCCCTGCATGAGCGCAGGACAGACCCAGAGGTTAGCAGAGACCTCTGGGTGGTTATTTGAAGGGGCCTGAGGAGCGGAGGGCTCAGGCCAAATTTAAAGGGCCGGTGGGCAGATTTCAGGCCCACGTGAGAATGGACCGGCTGCCGCCGTCTCACAGCTGTACAGAATGAATGGGCTGGGAGGGAAATAGAAACACCTGTCCTTGGACATGAGCAGGAGGAGAGAGAACACGCTACTATGATTGGCTGCTGGGCACAGTGCTAAAGTGGACACAGGAGCCCTGGATTAGGTTCCCTTTGCTGCCGTAATACATTTCTACAGTACCGGTGGGTGGCTTCAGACAACGCAGATTTGCTATCTTCTGGAAGTGGCAGTCCAAAGTCATGGTGTCTGCAGGGCTACGTTCAGGTTGCAGGCTCTTTCCCTTGCCTTTTCCGGCTGCAAGAGGCTGCCGCCTGCTTTGGCTTTTTGCCCTTTCCTCCATCTTCAAGGTCAGTAGTGTCTGCCTGTACGTCTCTCTGTCCCTCTCTCTACTTCTGTCATCGTATCTCCTCTGGCCCTGGTCCTTTCTGATCTACTGCTCAGAAGGACCTTTGTGATTATATCAGGTTTGCCCAGATCATCTGGATTCATCCTATCTCAAGGTCCTGAGCTTAATCACATCAGCAAAGTTCCTTTTACCACGAAAGGTTTTGAGGAACAAGACAATGGCATCTTTGGAGAAGGGTTATTTGTCCACCAAATGTGTGTGTGTGTGTGTGTGTGTGCATATATATATTAGAGGCTTGGTGTACGAATTTGTGCATGGGTGGGGCCGTCCCTCTGCCTGGTCGGATATTGGAGATGGTGGGGGCCTGCCAGCCTGGGAGGGACTGCAAAGGAGGGACTGTGGGAGTGCACCAGGGCGTGCCTGGCCCATCTCACCCAGTTTCCATTCGCTGGACCCCAACAGCAAGCTAACCTACTGGTCAGAGCGTCTGCCCCTGGTGGTCAGTGTGCATCATAGCAAGTGGTTGAGCAGTCCATAAAACGGTCGACCAATCGGTTGGACACTTAGTGTATTATGCTTTTATATATATAGATGGTCTCATTTAATTCAATCCCTTGCTATCTGGACAATCAGAGGCATGGAAAGATTAAGGAACACACTGCATCTCCATGAAACAGCGGGGCAGGGATTCGATCTGGGTTCTGACTTGAACTCCTCTGACCCTTACCGCACATGCTCAGATCATTCTTAGCGCCCATCATTCTAAGCACCAGCGATCGCTTTTCTCTATCAGTGCTCCCTTAGCGGTGTCATTATTGCAGCTCGTTTTTCTCAGTCATCCCAGGGGGCAGCCCCTTCTGGCCGCTGTGAAATGTGACTGGCCTCCCCGGCTAGCTCCTCAGCGCCCTCAGCTCCCAGCTCTTCTCCCTCCTGGACTTTGTCACCGCGGGCCTTCTCAGCTACAGGAGCGAGAGGTGTTCTATTCTGAATTCAGATCTGAAAACCTTTGAGGAGTCAAGGTTGACCAGCTGCAAAAGTTTGTTTTGAACCCAGAGTAGCAGAGCTGTCAGGGCGAGTGTGAAGAGAATCCCAGAAATGCAGGTTAAACTCCTAGTGGCCCCCAAGGCAGCAGGCGCAGCATGGAGACGTGGCATCTGGGCCCCCGGGGAAGACACAGACGTGGCAGAGTCTGGCGGAAACCCGTTCCCCCAAAACCCAAGCTCAGGCCCCGCTGAGGGGGGCAGCGTCCAGGTCTGCTGCTCAGCCTTTGGTGCTGGGACATGTCTTCCAGCAGCTGAACATCCACCGTCTTGCCTCCCCTCCTGCGAACCGGAGGGAGAGACAGGCCCAGGTCCCACGGTACGGGTGGAGACTCTAAGGCTCAGAGCAGGGCTCTAGGCCACAGGGCCTACTGGTGGTGGTGACTCGGCCCCACGTTGAGGTGAAGGCCCTGGGTTCTAGTCCTGCTCTGTCACTAGCTGCAGGTCTTCCACAGTGAGCGTGACAAAGCACATCCTGTCTCTTCTCTGGTCTTCCTTCCCTCCACTTTCATCTCCACTGTATGTCAGCATTGGCCGTCGTCCACCGGTAGACCAATTCTCTGCCTGGGCTCAGCGGGGCTGGCCTGGGTCCTGCCTGGCCCATCTCACCCAGTTTTGATTCGCTGGACCCCAACAGCAAGCTGACCTACTGGTCAAATCATCTGCCCCCTGGTGGTCAGTGTGCATCATAGCAACTGGTTGAGCAGTCCATAAAATGGTCGACCAATCGGTTGGACACTTAGTGTATTATGCTTTTATATATATAGATTGTATGCAGGCTGAGCACAGCCTGTCTGGAGAGGGGCCTCGGCAACATGTGAAGGGGGTCTCTGATGACACCGGGAAGTATTTGGCAGCAAGGGAGAGCTTAGGACGCAGGAAGGGCTTGGCTGGAGGTGGAGGCTGTGAACTGACTGTGCCCAGCAGTGGCTAGATAGCCAGAGAGGAGGAGGGGCAGGGCCTTGAACCCCCGGGGACACAGCCGGCTCCCCTGCAGGTGGTTTCCAAGTGGTTCACACAGCTGTGCCAGGGTGGCTTCATCAAGCCTGTTATAAGGGTGGTCTTGATTGAGCTTCCTCGAGTCCCAAAGGGAAGGAAGGAAAAGAACCATTGGAACACCCGGTGTGGGTGCTGGGTGAAATGGGACCGACGCAGCCCTTACGAAGGACCTATTTCGTGCCAGGCACTGGCGAGGGGTTCTCACCCAGCCCGTGTACACGGAGGAGAATACAGCACAATCCCTGCCTTCGGAGAGGCCGCACTCCATATGTCCACGGATACTGACCTTTACGAGGTAACATAAGGACTGCACAAGGCGGTAATTAATGAAGATAAAAGGAAGAAGCAGGAGTAGCAAGTGAAGAACTGCTGAGTTCAGAGATAACCAGGGCGTGTTTTCCTGCCAGAACTCAAGGACTAGGGCACGAGAGATGCTGCTTTTAGAAATTTTCCAAAATGCAGAGCTTTGTGGCTTAAAAAGTGCACTCCGCTGCGGAGGTGTTCCGTGTTCAGCTTGTGATCCACTAGGACCCTCGGATCTTCTTTTCCTGTGCTTGCATCTAGCTTTTGGGTAGCTGCTGCCATCTTTCCCCGGAATGCTCCCTTCTCCACACTCAGCATTCCCGTGACAAGACGGGGGGGGGGGGGGGGGGGGGGGAGAAACAGAAAATCATTTAAAAAATGTTCAATTGATTTCCCCCCTTCTTTCCCCCCAACACAACATCATTGAATTATACTTCACAGACCATAAAATTTACCCGTTTTAAGTGTGCAACTCAATCAATTTAAGTAATTTTACAGAGATGTGCAAGCATCGACACAAGCAATTTTAGAACATTTCCATCACCAGAGGGAATAATTTAAGGGCACAATACAAGAAATATGGGTTTATTCAACCTACTTGAAC
>PVJN01051259.1:0-14521 GCA_004026805.1 Lasiurus borealis | reverse complement strand
ATGGCTTATTCTGCCAATGAGTCAGCCTGCCTTCAAATGACTGGCTTTGGGACACTTTCAAAAAGTATAAACGTACGAGAGGCGTGGCACACGAAATGCACGGGTGGGTACAGACCCTAGGCCTGGCCTGTGATCAGGGCCACCTTCCCCAGCGGCCTGCAGCCAGCCCCGCCCCCGCCACCAGCCACCCTGGTTCCACTTTCCCCATTGGGCTATCAGAGCCTGCCTGACGGCCGGGGAAGGGATGGCCAGATGGTCAGTGCACCTCAGAGTGACTGATCGAGCAGTCATTCTGGTCCTTCTGCCATTAGGGTCAATTTGCATATTACCCTTTTATTCTATATGATAGAGGCCCAGTGCACAGGTAGCAGCTGGCTGGCCTGCCCTGATGTGGGCCCCGGATCAGGGTGGGGGTGCCCGCTGGGGGTGGTGAGGCCAGCCAGGCCCAGGGCTGCAGTCACTCTGGTCTCTGGCGTTCTGGTTGTCCTGCCGTTTCGGTCGTTAGGCTTTTATTATATAGGATAACCACTGCACCACATAGCAGGATCCCAGGGGCCAGCCACCAGCAAATGGGCCTCTTCCAGGAAAGGCCAGCTGGGGACTCTAGTCCCCGGGGCCCTGAAGGGGCAGGGGGCCTGGCAACCACCCACCCGGTCAGCCTCGGAGCCTTGTGCTTCTCTGCCGCCTATTGGATGCCCCGTAGAGAGCATGGAAGGTTGGGCTGGTCTCGGGTCACCTGAGCTGGAACGGGACTTACCTGCCAACGTGAAGGAGGAGTCTGCGGGCTAAGAGAGAAAGGGAGACACCCCCTGCCCCTTCATTCCATCTCCTGCTGCTGCCCTCCCTCCGGTCCCCTCAGTGCCAGCTGCTGCCGCCAGCCAGACTGCAGGGAGGCTGCCCCCGGCACCCTCTGGGGGGTCAGTGCCAAAGGGACAGAGGAATCAGGGAAACAGAAGGACCGTGGCCTCTGAGCCTCTCACCAGCCTCCCGTGGACGCTGGAGGGCGGTCCAAAGGGAAGTGCCCGCGTGTACCCTGGGCGTTGCAGTTCCCAGGCTCCAGGGTGGCGGCAGCTTCGAGGAATCGCGGGCCCGTCTGCCCTGCGCTGACCTGACTTCCCTCGGCGCCGTGCTTTTCCCACGTGGGGTGACATGGCCTCGCCCTCGCAGCGCCCCTGCCAGGTGCTAATTACCGTCTGGGGGGGACGTGGGGATCTGGGGCTGGAATATAACAGGACTAATCATGGATAATAACACTCTGGCCCTCGCCGGGGCCTTTCATCCGCGGATCTCAAAGCCTTTAAGAGCCTCGTTAATTCGCGCAGCACCCAGGGCGGGGGGCTGGTGGTCATTAGCCCGCTTTACGGCGGGGAAACCGAGGGAAGCCGGGAGGCTGGCTGGAGGCCACACAACAAGCGGGCAGCCCCCGAGGGTTAGAACTCAGGGCCCAGCCGCCGCCGGGAGAGGCAATGGGCCAGGAGGCTGGTGGGAGCCGGAGCCTCCCTGCCCGCGGGGGTTCCCCAGAGCGACGGCGGGGGCGAGGGTGGGGGTGGTGGGGAGGAGCCTGCGTGACTGAGCTCTGCAAGGACTTGGGAAAGAGGAGGAGAGCCGGGGGCACGGGCTTCGCTGTCCTGGCCCCGCGGGTTAGGGAGAAGAGTGACATCTGCAGGGCGGCCCGTGTGTGCCAGGCACTGTGCAAGGCACCTGTGTGAGCGGGTCTCGGCCGACCAAGAGAGGAAATTATCTTGGGGAAGAAGCCAGGGTTTCTCCTCACCTGCTGCGAGCTGAGCAGCTCCCTCGACGCAGGCATTGCACAGGCCGCCCAGGGAGCACCGGGTCTCCTCAGCATCCTCCTCCCAGAGATGGGGAAGCGAGGCACGCAGGGAACGGGGACTTGTTCAAGGGCGTGTGCGATCTTGGAGGCGCTATACCCTTCCACCACCCCTCTGTCCCCCACCCCTCTGGTGCTCAGAGCCCGCCCCTCCCCCCCCAGCCCTGACTCCCCCCCAGCCCCGCGGGCAGGTGAGGCTGGATGAGGTCACGTCAGGAAGGACTCTGTCGTGCCCGAGGCCACAGCCCAGGTCGGCCCAGGGGCAGATGAGAGCGTCCTGGGCCCGGTGTCACCCCACAGGAAGCTCTCGGAGGAAGGACAGCAGCAGGGTCACGTGGGGGCGGCGGCCTGGCGCGCTGCCCTTCAGGCCTCAGGGGCGGCCTCCCCTCTCCTGCCTGGGGGTGACTCTCTGGGGAGCACCGTGCTGCCACTCTGGCCGGGACCCCGGGGCTGAGCAGGGTACCTCCCCCGGGCACAGGGCAGGGAGGGTTTGAGGCCAGGGCCTGGGGCTGGGCAGCCGGTTCTCCAAGGGGGGGTCGCCTGGGACTCCTCTGGTGTCCACTCCAGCTCTGACCTTCCCCGGTGCCCGCACCCCGGCTCAGAGCCACACTCCCCAGAATGCCGTCTGCCTTTCGGGATCGCCCCGCCTGAGCGCAGGGGATTCCTTAGAAAGCAGGTCATCCCTGCAGTCTACCGCATGGGACCTTGGGCTGAGCAGGGTGACGCGGCGAGAGACCTGGCCCCTGCCGGTGCCCCTCACAAACAGGCCCTGTGCCTCGGTTTCCTCTTGACAAAAATGGCAGTCAAAGCCCGAGGGAAGAAATGCAGGGGGTGGACAGCAAGACCAGCCCTCTCTGGGCAAGGAGGACAGTGTGTGCAGAGAACTCAGCGGGGGTGGGTGCAGGGGGCAGGGAGGGAGAAGAGGGTGCAGGGACTTTGGGGAAAAATGCTAGAAGCTCTGCCCCTGGTTTTGCTCACAGCCTTCATCCTGATAGAAAGAGTGTCGACCATTTCATCGCCTTTTGCCTCAGTTACCAAGTGCTCTCTCTCTCTCTCTCTCTCTCTCTCTCTCTCTCTCTCTCTCTCTCTCTCTCTCTCCTCTGCTGTCTCTTTGAAGGCCCTGCACACCTGTGGCCGGGGCGGATTAGCAGGCCCAACCTACAGATGGGAAAACCGAGGCTCAGAAAGACGAACTCATCGGCTCCAGGAGGCACGGGCAGCGAGGGCACCCCAGGCCTCAGCAGGTCTCTCACTGGGACCAGGCCCCGCAGGGCGGCAAGGGGTGCGGCTGTTCCCAGAGTCCTCTGAGGGGCCCCGTCCTCCCTCCCAGGCCGCACCGGGGGCTGGAGCCTGGACGGGAGCGCAGGGTGTGGCCCGCAGTGGGCGGAGGAGCTGGCGGCGGCGGCTGGGCGGGCGGGCAGGGCGGGCACCGGGAACAGCGTGACCCGCACCGCCTGACCTGCCATAATTGAGGGAGGCACGCAGTGGCGGCGGCTGGGAGGCCCCGGCGCCCGGGGCTCCACGCAGAGTCTGGGGCCCGGCCGCCTGCCCTGCCCGCTGCCCTTCGGCCACCGCCGGGCAGCTCCCCGGAGGCCCGGGCCCCTCCCGCCTCCCCCCTCCCTCCCGCCCGCCCGCCCGCCCGCCCGCCGCTCCGCACCTGGGAGCCTGCTCAGACCTGTCTCCTCGCCAAGCACAGTAGCAACTCCCTGGGGCAGAAGATGTCTCTTCTGAAAGCAAGACAAGATTTAATTAAGCCCTCAACGCGCACAGTTGAGCCTGAAATTAGGGTGGTGAAGGGAGGGGAGACGGCAATCGAGGACAGGGGCCCGGCCGCCCTGCCCCCCCAAATAGCCCAACAGCCCGGCCCGGCTCGGTTCCGAACCAGTTCTGCCTGGAAAGGAAACAAGCCCGCACGCGTCCCTTCCCCCTGAACTCCTGGGGGGTGGGGGCTGGGGCTGGGGTCCACGGGGAATTTGGGAAGCGGGAGAGGGAGCCAGGATGTGGAGCCAGGCCGCCTCTGAGACTATGCGTGTCTAGGGGGGTAGGGAGGGGGCTGGGGGGGCAGGTCTGGCTGTGATTGGCACGGGCAGGTGGGAACCCTCCATCCCTGAGGGCTGCTGGGCTCCAGGGTAAGACAGGCCTCCCGCACAGGTGGGCCAGGGTGGGTGGGGGCTGCTGCCCAGCACCCAGCTCGGCCGGCCCAGGCGGGCACAGCTCACTCCGCAGCCCAAGGAGGAAGGCCACAGCCAGCCCTGCTGTGCCCGCTGTCCGGGCACTGGCTTTAGGGACGAGACGGCTGACACGGGCTGTACGAAGGGCTGCGGGCACCGGCAGGGGCGGCGTCGGGGGCACTGACTTCACCGCCTCCCGCCGGCCCCAGGGCTCCCGGCTGCTCTCAGGGTCCAGCCTTCGCCTCCACCTTGCAGCCTCCTGTGCCTGGCGACGTGGTTCGCCCCGACTTTGCCAGGGACTGAGGGCGCGGAGAGGCGGCAGGCGGGCGTGTTCGCGCTTGTCTCGGGGCAGAGAGGCGGTTGCGACAGAGCCCCGAGTGCGTGTAAAAGTGCACCCGGTGGCTCCAGGGGACGGGCGGGCCAGAAGCTGCTGTAGGTTCTGGACGGGAAGGGGCAGGGGCTGAGGCGGCCACGGAGGTGCCTGTGCTGGTGGCCGAGGGGAGCTCACCCCGGGCGCTGGCGCTGCACGGACTCCCTTTGGGTCTTACCCCTCCCCTCCGGGGTCAGAGGGGACATCCGGGCACCGCTCCCCAATACTGAACCCCGGGGGCCACCAGGGTGATGCGTGGGAGTGGGGTTTAGGGGGGCCCCCACCTGGCAGCATTGCCTCCCTCCACAGCAGTGGTTCTCACCCTTCCTAAGGCCGCGACCCTTGCATACAGTTCCTCATGGGGTGGTGACCCCCAACCATGACATTTTGCTACTGTGATGCATCGTGATGTAAATATCTGCATTTTCTGATGGTCTTAGGCGGCCCCTGTGAAAGGGTCGTTTGCCCCCCAGAGGGGTCGCGACCCACAGGTTGAGAACCGCTGCTCCAGAGCATCCCCACCTCTGTCAGTGTCCTGTGGCCGAGCAGATGACCACAGGCCTGGGGCTCTAAACCAGCCGAAACGTCGTATTTCCCGGCCCTGCAGGCCTGGGTCCAAGGTCAAGGTGTGCGGCGAGGCCTCCTCCAGATTCCTGGCTGCGGCGTTCCTTAGCCGCCTGGCTCCAGCCCCTGCCTGGGCCTCTGCCTCGCCCTCCCTGTCGGTCTGAGCTTTGGGCCTCACTCTTATTCGCACACTGGCCAGTGAACGTATGTCCCCCCAGAGAGCCGAGGGGACCTCACGTTGAGATCCTGAACTTCATTGCCTCTGCGAAGACCCTTTTCCCAGGAAAGACCACATTCACGGGGCCCGGGGGATGGGGACAGGGACGTATCTTTTCCAGGCCCAGCCCTCAGCAGCCTCGCCACCCAGGGGTCAGTCCGCTGTGGCTGGGACCCCTCCAGGGCTGGGGCGCTCCCTGCATCCTGCGTTGGCTCAGCTCACGTTCAGACAGGTGTCGTTATTTTCAAAGTTCCTACCCGGCTGGAGCTGAAATTCTCCACAAGCGATGCCACCAAATAAATAAACAATTCCCGCCGCCGTCTGCCCTCGACTGTAAAGCCGGAGAAAGGATGAGCCAGTTGCGTCCTGACAGCAGGATGGTGCACGGACCTTGGGGTCAGGAGACCTTGGCTCTCCGCTGGCTCTGTCCCTGGGACCTGGAGCCTCGGTTTCCCTACCTGAATGAGTGCCCGAGGGCTGGCTGAATCCTCGTGGGACGCTTTTGGGAAATGCATCCCGAATATTCAGTTTGTGCTGGCAAGTCCTGAGAAAAGAGTCCTCCTTGTGTCAGTATTTTCCAAACAATGAAAACACCGTCCTTTCATTGACTGCCACCTTCTTTTCTCAGCCCCCTGAACTTGTGTGCCTTGGAGAGGGGGGTCTTGGCCAGCTTTCACCATCTGCTGAGGTCAAAGCAAACGGCGGAGTGCAGAGTTTCGGGTTCTCCGCCCGGCTTGTTGCTAAGCATTTTGTTGGAGGTAACAAACCATCCGTTCCAGGATGGGAGTCAAAAATCTGGAAAATGAGAGGCCCTCCTGAAGCCGCAGACAGCCGGGGCGTGGCCGTGGGCCATGGCCTCCTCCCGGGGCCCGGGGGTAGCCACTGGCCCCAGCCCGGCATCGCCCAGACCCGCCTGTGGGGGGAAGCCGGGGAGGGAGGAAGGAGCGTTTCTGCTGCTCTGTCTGCCCTCCGTGCCCGCTGGCATCCAGACCCCACTGCACCTCAGACTCTCCCTGCTGAGCCCTCCTTCATCGGGTAACACCACCTCTGAACCTGGCTCTTCCAGATGTTTCTGCGGAAGGCTCCAACGACATCTCCTTCCTTTGCTGGGGGAGGGGGTGTTGGATCTCAGAGAGGTTGGGTCTTAGGAAATGGGAGCAAGAGAAACACCTGGACCTGCCAAGGGAGAGACTGTGCGGGTGGGAGAAGAAGAAGAGATGAAGGATGTACCCCACCAACCGGGGGAAAAGCCTGAGGGTGAGTCCAGGAGGGGGCGGGGGTTAGGGCTCCATCCCTGGGACCAAGAGAAAGACTGAAACCTTGTCAGGAACATTCAGTAAGAAGAACAGAGTGGACTGAAGAGGCCACCAAGTTTATTGTCCTGTCCCCAAGGGAGACGATGCTGGGCTGCTGTCTCCTGAATGTAAGAGCTTCCGGACGGAAGGCCAGCCCAGCGCAGGTCCATGCTCACAGCACGGGTTCCCACGCTCTCCAGTACGGCTTCCGGGCTGGTTAGCATCGAGTGCCCGCTCACACCGATGTTGCTTAACCCTCACACGCTCTAACGTTTCACAGGTGTGTGCACCGAAGCGCAGGAGGGGAAGTGTCTGGCCAGAGCTCAAGAGGCCAAGCGAGTTGCAGGCCCAGCTCCGGTGGCTCCCAGTCCCACCCGCAGCTTTCGCCGTCACTTAGTCACGCACGCGGCGGCCGATGGCGTGGGCCGGCCTCCCTGCGTCTGACCCGAGTCTCTCCTCTCCTCGCCTGAGTCTGAGGGAAGGGCCATGGACATCGGTCGGATCAGCTTCCCCCACAGCCTCAGGAGACACCCCCCAGCCTCTTGGCCAGGTAGTGGCCTCCCAGGTATCGGGGTGGGGGAATGTTTGCCTTCTGTTAATGAAAAGAAGTCGATGTGATAATAAGTCAAGGCCCAGCCCAGCGCCATAATCAGTGGCCCTAACAATGGAGCTCTGTGTTTGCTCTGGGCTGTGGGTTGCTCTCATTGGCTGCCGTCGCTGCAGGAGCCCCTGGCTCGCCCTCCGGGGTGGGGCCCTGGGCACACTTACAGGGGAAAGGCAAACCTGCTGCCTCCAGCTCCCAGAACTGGCCCTGAGACGCGAGGTGCCCGCAGCCTGCCTCAGGGTGTCCCGGACCAGAGTGAGGGAAGGGTGCCTGGCTCGGGGGCTCAGGGGGCTGTGGCAAGGGTGGCCAGCACTTGGCATCAGGAACCTGGTGTCTGGTCCAGCTCTGCCTCTGCGCTGTAGTTGACGGGTGGCCAGCCGGTTTCCCTCTCGGAGCCTCAGTTTCCACATCTGTATAATGGGGTTGGATCTCTCGTGTGCCTTCCAGCTCTGACAAGATAGGACCCTGTAGCCCCAGCCCTTCGTGAGTGCTGACAGATCTCAGGGCTCCAAGAACCCCAGCTCTTCCTCTGGCAGGTGGCTGGCCATCCGTTCCTGCCTCAGCTCCCCGAACCCTCTCTTTCTTTCCCGCTTTCTCCAGCTCTTGTGTGCATGGAATTTCCCAGTTGGTGAGACATCTGCCCCTTTTCTTGCTAAAATGTTTTAAATGGAAACTCAAACATTCTACCATTTCATCTCTATGTTCTTCAGTAAACATCTACAATATATGGATATTATCTATACTAATAAAAGAGAAAGATGCAAATTGACCATACCTTCATGACACCCACAGCCAATCAGGAGTGAGTATGCAAATTAACCCAACAAAGATGACAGATTAATTTGCATACACAGGTGACAAGCAGCTGGGGGCGAGACACTTGTGTCATCGCCATGGAGATGATGCAGACGTTCCACTTGACCCCAGCCACTCTGGGCAGTGTGGGAAGGCGGAAAGGCGGCTCTAGGCCAGAGTGAAGGTGGTCCTTCAACCAGAGCAAGGAAGGCCCTTGCACGAATCTTCGTGCACTGGGCTTCTAGTCTTAAACAAACATGGTGCATGCCATTATCCCACCTAACAGAATTCATGGGCATCATCCACTATCCAGTCCAAAACCTTAAGTTGTATGTTTATAAAAGAAATTCAGTGAGGCTCTGATCCATCGCTATTCCCGTGTCCCTTTCTCACTCCTCAACTTGGAATGAAATGCAAGCCCCTCCAAGGTCAGCCCCTGAGAGTTCCCTGGCTGGAGCTGAACTCACAGGACTGTCTGGGTCAGCTGATTCCGACTCCCATCTGGCTTCTGACTCCTCTTTACAGCGCCCGCCAATCACTGCCTCTTTTTTAACCTCTCCTGGAACTTTCCGTGATATCTGCAGGCAGGATCTCTTGCCTTTCTCAAGCTGAGGTCACGTCAGCTTCCTCGACACCAGCATCTGGACCACGTAAGCCTCCCTCTTTTTCCACACAGAATGCCTTCGGAGGTTTGGAGACAGCTCAGCGCCATCCCCTCTTCCCCTCTCCACAACCCAGACTGTACATCTGAGACCGTTCCCCTGCTCTCAGTCAATCCCATCAGCTTCTTCTTTGTGAGGCACCTGCAGAAGCAGTATTCCACTGAGCTCACCACAGCCCTGGGAATCAGCAAGGAGGGCGCACAGTGCATTAGAAGGAACTGCAGGCCAGACCTTTCCGCCTGTTTCACTGCACGTTGCCCACAACTACAGGAGTTTCTTTTGGGAACAGGGCAGAGTATACACAAATGGATGGTGCCCGGATCTTTAGATAATAGATCTTCTGAACTCCACATTTGTCTATTTTCCTGAACTTGGACTTTTCCTTAATGCTGTCTGCTCTGCAACCTTTCCCACCTTCACCTGTCAACATCCCATCCGACTCCCAAGGCCGATGTCCCTGCCACCACATTTATGAGGCCTTTTCTGATGTGTCCTGTCTGGTATGTTCTTACCCTCTTTAACCAGAGAACCCTGGTCACTGCCTTGTGGCATTTATTTGTTCTGACTTGTTTTAAAGTTATTGGAGAATTTTTCTCCTCCTTCACCAGATTCCAAATTGAAAGACAGACACTTCTGTACTGGTCTTTGTTGTCGTTTTTGAAACCTCGAACAAATAGTAAGCGCCAACGGGAGGTGCTCTTTATGTGCTCACGGCGCATCAGTTGAGACTCTTTCAGTTGTAGGTGACTGGTACTCAACTCAGACCAGCTTGAGAAGAAAAAGGAGGTTCTGACCATATGGAGGTTCTTAGCATATAACGGAAAGTTCAGGAATAGACCACTGTAGGCACCAAGGGGTCCATGGGATCAGACAATGCCCTTAGAGACTTCTTGTTTTCCACCGCTGGACCCTGATTCCCTCTGGGTTGGCTTTTCTCCTCCTAGCCTCTCCTCCAATAGTAGCTAAGAGGTGGTCTCGCATTTGAAAAAGAGAGTGTTCTTTCAGCCAAAGCCTTAGGTCTGACTCTCAGAGGCCAGGCATGGGCCACCTGCACAATCCTGAACCAATCAGCAACAGCTGCCAGGGCAGCGGGCTGTCCTGTCTGGCCAGCACTGGATCACGTGTTCCTGTGTCCATCCCTAGGGGTTAAGGGTAGGTAGGTTCAACCCATGGCACATGGGATGGGAAAGTGGAGGTTCCCCAAAATAAAATCAGGGCACTCTTACCAGAAGAGGGAATGGTTGATGGACCGGCCACAAGGCAGGGAATCAGCAAAGAAGAAAAGCAAAAGGACTGGCCAGGGGGGTCAAGAGACCTGGGCACACGGTGCTCTGCATGCAGATGGGAGTCAGAGTTGGTTTGACAGGGAGCCCATGACTCAACCTAACCTGAATCTCAGTGTCTTTGTCTGGAAAATAAGGCCACTCATCGGAACTCTGGCTACTGCCTAGGCTGGTGGGAAGGTCAGGTGAGCCCTTGTGCAGGTGATGTGTCGGTGTGCGTAGACATGGCTTGTAGTGGTTTGATGTCATGCTCATAGGAAGACTTGTCAACACCTTCCACCAGGGTTCTCTGAGGCCTGAGTGCGCATGTTTGAATCCCAGCTCTATTATTTTTTTTTTCTGTGTTACCTTGGGTGAGTTTACCTCTCCTGACTCCAGTGTTCTTCATCTGTTGAGTGGGGGTAATAATCGTAACAACCTCATAAAGTTGTTGTGAATATTAACCGAGTTAATGTGTGTGACTCAATTAAAACACTGTCTGGTGCAAGGGAAGCCCTGTAAAAGGCTTTTATATCGGTGTCCTCGTTGTTAATGGCTTCATGCCCCCACTATTCTGTGTGTTCCCCTTTATTCTTCCCAGCAGGGTTGTCACCTGCCTGAGGGCAGGGCACACTCAGACTTCAGGCTTCTCTTATGCTCTCCCTCCTCCCTTAAGCGCTTGGACAGCTCCTGGGCTAGGCTGATGGGCGGCTGTGACAGCCGGGCTGGGTCATGGCTGACCAGATGAGAAGTGGGCAGAATCTACCTGCAGCCTCTGGCCTGGGCATGGAGCAGGAGGCGGGAAACTCACTCCAGGCCTGAAGAGCCCTTCCCCCTGGACTTTCATGTCCTCAGATCCTCAGAACAGGAGGGTGACAGAGAGGTGTTTTCAGGTGGGGCTTGAAGGTGGCTGGCAGGAGACCTCTCTTGAATGGAGGACTAGCGGGAAAGAGTTTCCCTCTGTAGGATGTCTGTGCCTCTCTCACCCCAGGACAAGCCCTGTTGGTGGCAGACAAGGAAGATGTCAAAGGACTCGCTCCGATCACACAGACGGCCACAGAGAGACCGCCCTGGGGACCTCTGCCTCCAACCTGAAGCTCAACCCAGAGCCCCTCTTAGGGCAGATCTTACACCCAGAGGGGAAGCAAGAAAGCTGTCTCCCTCCTCTCCGGACCCGAAAAGCATTCCTACCAGGGGTAACTTCTGTTCTGACTCATAAAGATATTTCTGAATAAGATCACTAGTCACTTTATCTCTGGAATGTATCCGGCTTAACGCGCGCACACGCACATACATAAACACACACACACACACACACACACACACACACACACACACACACCACACAGGAACTACCCTGTTCCTGCCTGAGTCTTTCTAGGGCAGTGACTCCTCAGCGTCTACAGAGCTGCAAGCTGGCGGCCAGGAAGGGCTCATTTGCATAGATGCTTTCTGAGAAGCTGCACAGACGCCGGTAGAATCCCGAGTGTGCTCTCAGGCGACTAAATGGTTCTCGCTGTTTTCTGGTTGAGGGCAGCGCACCGTGAGGGTAAACCAAGTGCCCTCAGCTGAGGGGCCAGCTTGACGGATTTTTTTTTTTTAGATTCCTACCCGTGTAACCACCAGCCAGATGCAGATCATTCGGTTCAATATCACCATGGCGACTGCCTCTGGAGCAAGAGTATCTTGACGGCCTCGTGTTCATTTCTTCTCGTTGGTGTATGTCCCACACGAGCCATGGGAGTCATGGTGGGCAAAGGTGCATGCCAGGTCTCAGAATCTTCAGCTGGGAGGGCCCCCCTCGGAATTTAGAGGAGGCTGAGGAAGGCCACAGGGGAGGGAGGAAGGGAGAAAGGGAGCACTGCTTATTCACCCAGCGGTGTTCCCCAGATGCTCATCTCTCTGGATTAGCATCTCTCTTTTTCTGCTCCCCACAGCGGAGGGAATACAACCCATGGCCCCGGATTAGTGGCGGGGTGTATCCGCGTGCCGTTTAAAGGGAGGAGAGGTACAGTGTGAGAAAGCCAAGCAGGTTGTTTTGATGCCCGCCTTCACTTGGGATGAGGTGTGAGACGCACTGGTTGACTGTATTTCCCATCCTGAAATGCCGCCCGCCTATGCGGAGATACACCGGGGTTTCATAGCATCTCCGCTGGCTATCTCCCACTGGCCAAGTGTGTGCCTTCCCCACCCCCACCAGACCCACTGTCCACACCCTCCCTTGCCCTTCTCTGTGCCCAGAGGCTGACCTCCCTGGACTGCATTTGACCAGAGATGGGGAGGAATGGGAGAGATGGGCCTGGCATCCCTTCGCCCAGCCCCTTCAGCGCTAGTGAGCGCTCTCACGCTCTCTCTCTCTCTCTCTCTCTCCAGCTCTCTCTCCCTCTCTCTGGCAGTGGTTGCCTTTCCCTCCTGCCGCCGGTAGGCTCTGAGTGCCACAAGATCCCCATGCTGTCTCCGTCCTGTCCACACCTCTGTCCGGAGCTTCTCCGTCAAAGCCTCTCCCTTTGAACCTCTGGGTTGAAGCCTGTTTCCTGATAGATTCCTGATGGATTCAGAGGTTTCTGGACAAACAGAAACACTTGCACATTAAATAGTCATTGATTCTCAGGGGCACCCGGCTTCCAGAAATACTAAAGCATCATCGAAATGTACGGCTTGCTATAGAGCAGTGGTTCTCAACCTTTCTAAGGCCTTGAGCCTTGCATACAGTTCCTCATGGGGTGGTGACCCCCAACCATGAAATTTTGCTACTGTGATGCATCGTGATGTAAATATCTGCATTTTCTGATGGTCTTAGGCGACCCCTGTGAAAGGGTCGTTCGACCCCAAAGGGGTTGTGACCCACAGGTTGAGAACCGCTGCTCTATAGCAAGCCGTACACTTCGATGATGCTTTAATATAGAGGAAGGCTGGCAGATTCGCTCAGGGGTGGTGGGTAGAGGACTACAGATCAAGAGTTTGCTTCTGCAGAAACCAGTTTGGCTCAGTGGATAGAGCATCAGCCTGCGGACTGAAGGGTCACAGGTTTGATACCGGTCAAGGGCATGTACCAGTAGGGGGCGTGCAAGAGGTAGCTGATAGATGTCTCTCTCATCAATGTTTCTAACTATCTCTCTCCCTTCCTCTCTGTACAAAATCAATAAAATGAGAGAGAGAGAGAGAGAGAGAGAGAGAGAGAGAGAGAGAGAGAGAGAGAAAGGCGGCCCATAGGGGGCGGGTCCTGCAGTGTCAGGCCCAGCGGCTCTTCCAAACGCATCACTGGCCCCCTCATCAATTCTCCTGGACAAACTCCTTCTCCTCACTTTCCTGATCTTTGAGCAGGAATGATGCTCCCCTCAAAGGTTTGTTGGGAGGACTGCAGGAGCCTGTCCCTGTACATGTATCAACTGGTGCCTCCTGGTAAGCTCTCGGTGAAGGCTGGCCTCTGCTCCTCTTGGTTAAGTTATTCCGGGGAGCCAGAGGGACCCCTTCTCACTGGGTGATCCTGCAGGGATTCCCCACAGAGGGAAGCCAGACCACCTCCCGCCAGTCCCCGAATCAAGCACCAGGGCTCAGCTCTGCACGTCTGGCCCTCGGAGGCCTGGAAGGCGAGGGCAGGCTGCAGAGGCAGCACGAGTTCTGGAGCAGGGGAGGCGGGATCAAAGCGCTGCGAGGCAGGCCGGGGCGCAGCCGAGGGAGGCCCGCGACTTGCATCAGCACGGATTCCGTGATGCTCTGCAGACTTCTCGGGGCTGCTGGGCTTTACGGGAACCCACAAGAAAGACAAGGGCCGGGGACCGGCAGGGCGGGGGCGGCGAGGGCGCGACGGTGCGCTCTCCCGCCCGCGCGCTCCCGGCGGCGGCGCCTGCCCGGCTTGGGCGCGCCCGAGGCCGCTCCCGCTCCCCGTCCCCTCCTCCTTTCCCCCCGCGTTACTGGAAGGACTGTGTGGGAGAGGCCCAGAAGCGCCCGGATTCTCGAGCGCGGGGCCGGGGAGGGCCGGGCGGCCTCTGCAGGTCCAAAGAAAACCAAAAGCGCGTCTTGCTCGCGCCTCTTCGACTGGCGGCTGCTCTCCGGAGAGCCCCGGACGCCGGGACTGCGCTCCCCTTTGCCACCTCCTCCTCCTTCCTCCCTCCCCATTCCCTCCGACTTCGCTGAGCTGCCTGGGCCCGCGAGGCGCGGGAAAGGGCAGGGAGGGGGGGAAGGGATGAGAAAGTGTCACGATTTTTTCGGCAGCTCCCTCCCACGCGGTCCCCACCCCCAGCTTTCTGGGTTTTGCCGCTGCCGCTGGGGAAAGGGCTGATTGGTTTTGCGTCAAAGGGCTGCATTCGCTCAGTCCTGCGGGGAGAGGCGCGTAAACAGCTTGGCCGGCAGCGATCACGGTTGTCAGACACACACACACACACACACACACACACACACACACACCCCTTAACCCCCGCGGCCAGCCGTGCGCCCCTCGCCCCGCGCCCCTCTCCAAGCCACCGCCTCGGGCACCAGCCCGGCAGGGGCGGCGGAGGTCGAGGAGTCTGGCTCGCCGCGCCTGCCCGCGCCTCCCCGCGCGCGTCCTTGGGGAGGGCGCTCGGGACAGAACGTGTTGTATAACTGTAAACAATGACCCCGAGTATTGTTTGGGATTACCGTATCTCGGGGCCATTGGGGCGGCCAGATGCCGCCAGCCGTCCCGGAAACGCCGGCGCTTTATATAGAGCCCCGGGAGGGCTGCGAGTTCCCGGCTCTATTTTCTTTCCTAGCAACACCCCCACTTCACAGA
>PVJN01051258.1:0-14521 GCA_004026805.1 Lasiurus borealis | reverse complement strand
TAGCATTTCTTTCATTGCTGGTTTGTTGGTAATAAATTCCCTTAGACTTTTTTGTTTATGAAGCTCCTGATTTCACCTTCAATTTTGATTGATAGCCTTGCTGGATACAGTATTCTTGGATTCAGACCCTTCCTTTACATGACTTTGTATATTTCATTCCATCCCCTTCTAGCTTGATGAGTTTCCATTGAGAAATCAGTCGGTGGTCTGATGAGGGTTTATTGTAGGTTCCTTTCTGTCTCTCTCTGGCTGCTTTTAAGATTCTTACTTTGTCATTGGTGTTTGTCAATTTAATTATAATGTGCCTTGGTGTTGGTCTTTTGGGGTTCATTTTGCTTGGGACTCTATGAGCTTCTTGAATTTGTGTGGATTTTTTCTTCCCTACACCAGGGAAATTTCCTGTCATTATTTCTTCTAAAAAGTTTTGTATTTCTTGCTCAGTTTCCTCTCATTCTAGTTCTCTTCTTATGTGGATGTTGTTGTGTTTTGTGTTGTCCCAAAGTTCCCTTAGGCTCTCCTCTTGCTTTTTCATTTTCTTTTTCCTAGAAGCTGTTCTACTTGGGTATTTTTTCCTACTTTGTCTTCTAATTCACTGATGTAATCCTCTGCTTCTTCTTATCTACTCTTGATGCTTTCTATTTAGTTCTTTATAGGAGCAATGCCATTTTTCACTTCCTCTTGATTCTTCATTTCCTCTTGGTTCTTACTCATATTGTTGAATTTGTCATCCATTCTTTTAGCCATTTCTCTGAATTCTTGCTCTGACAGGTGGCTTGTCTCCACTTAATTTATTTCCTTTTCTGGTGTTGCCTGCTTTTCTTTCATATGCAGGCTGTTTCTTTGTGTCCCCATCATCTCTCTTCTGTGGGTGTCTGCTTATATAGTTCTCTCTCTCCTGTGTTGATTTAAGGGCACGACACACAACACAACCAGGTACAACACACAAGGCACTGAACAGATATGTATTCATGATGTTAATAACCCCAAATAAAATGTATTCATGATGTTAATAACTCAAAATATAAATAAAAAGACCACCAGAGAAAGGCAAATTAGAGAATAGGAGAGAAAGAAAAAGAGGGAAAAAAGAAAGGAGTGCAAAAATGAAATTGGGGAAAGGAAATAAAAAAGGTAAGAAAGAAAAGAAAGAGAATACTAAAGAAAAGAGGAACAAACTATATATATATATATGGAAAACTCCAATAAAACAGCCACTAATTTCAACAAATGCCAAGTACCTGGAGATGAATACAAACTATAAACAATAACTGATATCAAGCATCTCTTTGGAGAATCACTTCCTAGAGAACCACTGCCAGGTGACCAGGTGAAACTCATCAAGAAGATGGGCTACACCTGACTAACCTCTGTGGGCTTGCCTGCCCCCAGGCTGGGTTGAGCGAGTATCTCTTTGAAAGGTTTACCCTCAAGCATGACTAGGAGCCTTTGGAGCCTAGAGGCTTTTGAGGTGCTCCTCTGCATCCCCCTGGTATCTGGCTTTTGCCTGAATCTCTCCCTGAAACTACTAGTCGTTCTTTTAACCACCCTGAAACCCTCTCCCATGTATTGGACCAAATAAAACAATAAAGCATTATGCAGAAAAAAAATAACATATGATCTACCAATTCTACTCCTAAAGAGAACAAAAGCACTAATTTAAAAATATATATGCGCCCCATGTTTATTGCATCATTATTTATAATAGTCAAGATGTGGAAACAGCCGAAGTGTCCACAGGTGGATGAATAAGTAAACAAACTATATATATAGTTCAGCCATAAAAAATGAAATTTTGTAATTTACAACAGTATGGATGGGTGGACCTTGAGGGAATTATGCAAAGTGAAATGTCAGACAGAGAAAGACAAATATCTTATGATCTTGCTTATATGTGAAATCTAAAACAAAACTAAACAATAAAACAACAAAAACAACCTCACAGACTTAGAGAATAGATAGGTGATTGCAAGAGTTGGGGTTGGAGTATGGTAGATATGGATAATTTTATTTTTGCTGTTAAAATAAATTTTACTAAAAAACACAAAAGAAAACTAAAGCAGAACTAAAATAGGTTGTGATGAGGATGTGGAGTAACTGCATATCTCATTTACTGCTGGTATAGAGTGAAAATTAGTAGACTGGGAAAACTGTTGGGTAGTATCTATTAAGTTTGACACATTAAAATCAGCAGTTCCACTTCTATAGAACTCAACAGAAATGCATATATTTTCACGAAAAAAAAAAGGTATATTAGGGCAAATGAATGCCTCATATTCTTTAATCATATAATATATGAACATCTTCAGAAGTGGGGCCGTGGAAGGAAGAAGTGAATTTTTTTTCTTCGACATGAGGATTCCCCAATTGAGATTAGTGAACAAGATTTAGGACATGAACAAGATGGCCATCAAATCCAAGAGCAAAGAACCCAGAGAAATGTAATAAATTGTACCTGGAGAAAAACATGCTAAAAATGAGGAGGGGATGGTATAGTAGCATTAGAAATGAATCCAAATTGAAACCTATCCAGTTGCCAAAGAGCAATAGAACAGATAAATAATTGATGATGTATCTGTACAATGATATATTATTTGTCTATGAGAAAAATGGACCATATTATATTCAATGCATAAATTGAAATAAAATCCAGGAAAAAATGAGTATATGTTATGATGTGGCATAAAATTTATAAACAGGTAAAACTAATCTATGAGTTTAGAAGCAGAGATAGCATTTACTCTGGGGACATGAGAGGTGATATTGGAAAAGACCACAATGGGACCCCCACAGATTCTAGTAATGTTCTCTTCCTTAATCTGCTGTTTACAAAGGTTCAATTTATGAAATTCACCAAGCTGTACACTTATAATTCGTACACTTTTCTTGTGAGCCCTAGCTGTTTTGGCTCAGTGGATAGAGTGTCTGCCTCCGGACTGAAAAGTTCTGGGTTTGATTCCAATCAAGGGCACATTCCAGTCCAAGGCATGTGCCTGAGTTGCAGGATCCTCCCTAGCCTGGGCCTTGGTCGGGGCACATGCACGAAGCAACTACTCAATGTGTTTCTCTCACATGGATATTTCTCTCTGTCTTTTACTCTCTCTTCCACTCTCTAAAAGTCAATGGAAAAAATATTCTCCAGTGAGGATTCAAAAAGTAAAAAAAAATAAGTAAAACTGCACCAGACAGGCACATTACTTTCCTTTTTCCATGAGTCCCATTTGCTGGCTCTTCTGTTGCAAATATAAATGTTCCTTGTCCTCTTTTGTTCTAGATATGAATACGTACATGATTTAAAAAAAATAAAAATTAAAAATAAGTTTTAACAACATGACTTTGTTTATAAAACCACGTTCTATACTTGTCAGATAATTTAATATGGTATTAATATGTAGCATAATTTTTGACACATAATACAAGTTTTTTTAAAAATCTTTTAAACTGATTAAGTTCATAGAAACAGAGTAAAATGATGGTTGCCAGAGGCTTGGAGATAGAGATATTACAAGAGGTTGGTCAAAGAATCCAAACTTTCAGTTATAAAGTGCTTGAGATTTGATAATCTAATGTTATGAGGTGAGTAAAAACAGGTTTACAATTGTTCATATGGAAAAAGACATACAGGTTATAATTATTAAAATAGCTTTATTAATGCAAAATAATATCACAATGCAATTGCAAACCTACTTTTGCCCACAGTATAACATGGTAACTATAGTTGATAACAGTATATGGTATAATTAAAATTTGTTAAGAGAATAGAACCTACATGTTCTCACCAAAAAGAGGGAACTATGTGAGATTATGTGAAGTGATGGATGTGTTAATTAACTTAATTAGTAGGATCCTTTGCAATGTATATCAAATCATCATGTGTATACTTCAAATGTATTACAACTTTGTGAATTATTACTCATATCAGTTTAACTGATAAACTCGTTTATCATAAGGTTGAACAATAAATAATTACCATGTTTAGTAATTTGTTATCTACTGAATGGCAATTTTATATGATTTTTTGTTGTTGTTATTAAGAGAATACTGTCTGCTCCTAAAGGAATTGCTTTAGCTTCTAATACACTGGCTTCAAATTATATTACATTGAAGAGGGGGAGAACTGATGATAATAGTGAGTTAATATTGGAAGAGTGTCTGAGGATAAAAAAAAAAATAGCTGTTGGAATACATTATATTTTTGAATATTATAAAGTAATCCTCCCAACACAATCTTGAACTCCTAATATGTGGCTAATATTGATTTTGTTCTTAGAGGGATTTGTTTTTGTGTGTGTAGTGGGGGATGTAGGCCCAAAAGAAGTTAAGTTCTAACTAGAAGAAGTTAAATGGTTTTTTAAGATTAGAGATAGCCTGGCTGGTGTGGGTAGGTGGTTGAGTGTCAACCAGGGGGTCAAGGTTTCATTCCAGGTCAAGGCACATGCCTGGGTTGCAAGTTTGATTGCCTGTCAGGGCCTGCAGGAGGGAGACAACCAATGGTTCTGTCTCATCATTGATGTTTCTATCCTTCTCCCTCTCTCTTTTCCCCTCTCTGAAATCAATAAAAATATTTTTTTTTAAAAAGGAAAAAAATAGAGATAGTATTTCAAACACAACTCACTTCAGGTAAATCTAGAAACATGAAGTTACCCTTAGACTTGGGTTTAAACTGATAAATTTTTACTATTAATTCTGAATAGATAGGTCAGTTGACTAATCAAGCAATCAATAGATATAACAGTTTGAAATGTTAAATGAAATAAGCACTTAAGCTAAAATCTTCAAATGTTATCTTTTCCTTGCATCTCCATGACATTAACTCATAAGTAAAGTGATTCATATAATAGAAAGAAGTAAACACAGCTTTTTGTTGTAATAATAATAGACTGACTTTATTAAATAGTTTACTCTTCCACAAAAACCATTGGATATTCTAATTTTTTTTTTATGTAGAATTCAAGTCACTATTCATGGTTTGTGAAAGGAAACTGAAATCTTCTCACAAACATGTCCAGCTTAATAACAATGAAGCAAATTCTGATTAACATCCAACTACTAATCGAAGTACTCTAACTGCACATTAATTTTGATATTTTTAATTGCAAGGTTTATACCTAAGTAGCTGCTTAATGATCTGAGACCCTGGCTTCAAAACAGAAAACATTTTAATGATAACTCACTTTAGTGCTCATGAAATTTTCATGGATTCATGAACTATAATACCTTGTGATCAAACTTTGCTTACTCATCTATTCTATGAAATTGATGCTACATGTAAAGTTTATTCAGAAAGTGTACATTGAGTGAAGTGTTTATATTTAAGTAAACTGATCATTTCTCTCTGATTGTATTAACTTGATTCCCTGATATAACTTTAGTTATTTAACTTTAATTTATGGGCAGTTTATCATAATATACTCTGCATTTTGGAGGCTTTTTTACCCTTACATTACACTAAGGAGGTATTTTCATTCATTTTTTTAAGAAAGATCCTCACAAGTCAATGTTTGAATGATTGATTTTGTTCCACTTTTATTTTATCATGTGTCCAAACCAATAATCCATAATAAGCAAGTTCTTTCAGTAGTTCTTTTTGAAACTTTATAGAAACTACATTGAAATATCTTTAGCAATGTGGTACTAAGTGCTAACTAAAAGTAGATTTTTCTCTTTTTTCCTTTTTTCATGTCAATGCATAATTATTGAACTAAAATAGATAAAAAAACAGCATGAACATTACTCAAATTTGTTGATCCATTTCTATATGTGGTATACAATTAAATATAATTCAATAAAAAGTTACCTATAATTTCACATAAAATACACTATTCATTCAAGATATTCATTGACCATGAATATGTAACTGAAAATTGTTGTTAAATTGCAATACAAAAAACAAACAACACTCACACACACACACATACACACACAGAAAAAATGGTAGAGTATATGTAGTTTTGTTTTATTTACCTTTTTAAACTTGGTAAATTAAATTTATTGAGTTTGCATTGGTTAATAAACTTGCATAGATTTCAAGTGTACAATTCCATGATACATCATCGATATATTCATTATTATTTCAGAGTAACATTTATTTAAAATACTATCTTTTATCAAACACTGTTATATCTTATAGTCATCATAAATCAGATGACTATATATGTGTGATCTGCTTCATGACATTCCATTTTGTCCAATGGCTGCAGGTTTTTTAAAATATATTTATATTGATTTTATATAGAGAGAAAAGGAAAAGGAGAGAGAGAGAAACAGTTGCCTCCCACATACATTCTGACTGGGGATGAAATCCACAACCTGGGTACATGCCCTGATGAGAATCAAACTGGAAATTTTTCAATGCACAGGACAATGCTCACTCAAACAACTGAGTCACCCATGCTAAGGCTCCCAAAGTGCAGTTTTGTATCTTTGTGCTACAATCACACTTTATGATTGCTATTTATTTGACTTATACAACACTCCACGTTTTTAGTTTGAAGCAAGGCACACACAAAGTTCCCTCTCTGGGAGTTCTGAACCCTAGTTCTTATCTCTTTAGCAACATAAGGTGACGATACATTTTGTGGTCACTTTAGCAATGGACAGGACCTGTGTCCAGGAAACTTCTTGAATTCTTAGGAAGTCAATGATGAATAGGTATATCCTTTCTGTGTGTGTTTTGTTGTTATTGTTTTTTTGTTTGTTTGTTTGTTTTGTAGTCAGTCTTTTTCCAAATGTAGATTGAAACCCACTTATCTGGTGTTATAAAATCAACTTGATGAATCACAACTAGATACTACTTTATTTGTTTGTTTATTTTTAATTTTACTAAATGGAGTTAGAGAACCTAGAAACAAAAGTTTGGATTATTGTTTCCAACTACTGAACACCTAAGTGTCCTACAATCCTTGTCTTCCTCAATAGCCCTATTTTTTTTTTTTACTTTAAACTCTAGTCTTAAAAAAATAAAAATTTCCACAGTCATCACTATGGAACAAGAGGTATTTATACTACAAAAGTGTTCTGGATATTTCTAAGGAAATGAAGAATCAAATAAGTGAAAATTATTTCTCTAAGAACTCCTAAAATTATGTTTTATCTGACATCTTAGTCCTTCTTCAAGAAATGCCCTAAGCTAAAAATGTTGGTCAAACCCTTTCCCACAGTCAATAACTGGCTGATAAAGGGTTATAAAGTTCCACCAACTGTGTCTCAATTGTGAAAATTTCAAGGTACATTCCTTTTAAGATAAATTGAGTCATTTATTGAAACTACATCCCAAGTCATCTCCTTTATCCCAATTCAACTCACTCATTTTACTTCCCTAGAAATATTTCTTAATAGACTTCTTTTATGCCGATCTCAAAATGGTTTCTCCAGCAACTAGAATAAAATAGTTATTATTATCTACATGACCAGTGCAAAAGCTGGCCTTTGGACAAAATAATAGATAGAAGATCAAACATGCAAACTTTATCCCCGTGATACAAATTAACTGTCATACGTTTTAGAGAATTTCAAGCATTTTGTATTTATTCATCAGAACTTTAATGGTGACTTCTTACATGCCAAGTTTCTTACTAGACTTTGGAGTATGCTTTAACATATGATACATTAAATTCATGTCTACAAACTTGAAGTAGATCCTTGGTTCTGTCCTATAATTATAGTACACTATAGGCCCAGTGAATGGATTTGTGCACATTGAAAAGTAAATTAATTAGAAGTTGGACAGCAGGGTGGGACTGGGGGCGTTGGGCCAGACATACCCTAGAGCCAAGTTAGGGATCAAAGGGCATATGCAGAATAAGCTGGGTCCCTCAGGCAGGTGGGGTCCCCTGACCTGGCCTATGCAGATTGAACAGAAACTGACAGTCTGACATCCCCCGAGGGGAACTGGATGTAAGAGAGTACTCTGCAAAGTTGCTGTCACTTGGCAGTTCCTGCATTGACCATCTGCTTTCTGGTGGTCATTGAGAGTCATAGCCACCAGTCAGACAGTCAGATAGTTGGATGGTCGCCTAGGTTTTTTTATAGTATATAGATTATAGTATATTTGTGTGACGCACTCATTCCTCTGTCTTTTTAGTTGTTTAACATTATATCTTCTATCTTCAAATCTTCAGAATAGTAGTAAGCTCTGGGGATAAAATAACATAAATGGTGACTTGGTTTCTTTTAAAAATATCTGTAATGTTGCACTAATTTTCTTGAAAAATGAATAATTTCTTATTATTTTAAACATCATTGATCATCTCCCACATTTATATTTCCAGCTCAGATGTATCACTCAAACTCTCGACTAGGATACCTAATTGATTTTGTGACTTTTCACTTCAATATTCAGAAGCAATTTCAAGCTAAACATGTACAAAATTAACCTTCTGACCTCCCTCTCAAATCTGTTTTAGCTGAAGTTTACGCCATATGAGTTAATGGTATTTCTATACACACCCTTTTCAGACCATAACTTTCATATTCATTCTTAACTCCTTTTTCACATAATATTCAATCAATTAAAAATTCCTACCTTTAACACATAACCTTACTTCTTACTTCATCAGTTTTACCAACTAGATGTGAGCTATCATCTCCTCAGACCTGATTATTACAATCTCAAATATAATCTACTTTCAACAAGAGAACTGTCAGAGTAATCCTACGAACAAAACTTCAGACATATCATTATTCTGCTCCAAAAATTCCATTGGATTTCCATTTTAATAAAAGACATGTCAAAGTCCTTAAAATGTCTACAAGCCCTATGTGCATACCGCCACTATTACTCTCTCCCCAACTTCATTTCTTACTAGCAATTTTCATCTCATCTACACACAATGCCCTACTTGCTTTTCCACAAACATGCCAGATTATTATCACCTTAAGACTTTTCTATAATGTACATGCCTTAGAAACCTGGATAGTAACTGCCTCTGACTGTAGCTTACTCTGCTTGTTTTCTTCTGGTATCCATTATCTTCTAACATATTACAACATTTGAACATTCAGAAGTATGTTTATGTATAGAGACTGTATCCCCTCCTAGAATATTATCTCTAGTAGATAATTTGTATAGTTTTTACACATCTCAAGAACCTAGAATAACGCCTATAACTTCTTAGGCACTCAATAAATGCTATGCAATAAATAATTGAAACAAAGAATCATTAGCATACAAAAATATTTCCATAACATCTCCATTCTCAAGGTTATTGCAAAAGTAATGCCTTGCATATGACATAGAAGATGTGTTATTTACTAAATATGTTATAATTAAACATCGAATATTATTGAGTATTTTAATTTATTACATTACACTCTATATGAATATAAGATTGTCACATGTCTAAACATAATTCTTTTTTTTGTTAATGTCTTGAGATTAAAGATCAAAGTGTGGAATAATCAGAAATAATTTTAAGATTAGCATAAACATGAGTAAGAGTGATATTACAAAAATGCATGCAATTTAAAAATAGAATTCTAAAAATTCTAAAATATGTTAACTAATAAAAAAATGCTTCCTTGAATAGAGAACAGTTTACACTCAAATTTTAAAAATTCACTTTTATTTTAATGTTATTTAAGAAGGAAGAGCCCTTTCCTAATAAAGAGTTCTTATAAGACAAATGGATTATTTTATTTGAGTTCCCATTTCTTATGTAAATCTGTTTTCCAGGAAGTCTAATGTAGCCATTGAGGCTAAGACCCCCAAAAGATGTTGAACCTCTAGGCAAACATAAACTTAGAACAGATCTCATGCATATTTCATAGGTAGAAGAAAACCATGTGAGGTAATCACTTGCCCATTACCTGATATTTCAGGCAGCAGAAAATAAAAAAGGGGGAAAAGCATAAAAGATGGGCTCTAAACAGCCTTTGAAAGCACATCTGGTGAGGCTGGAAGAAAGCTGTAGTTGTTGAATCTTATTTACATATTTATAAGCTGAGTGTTTCTCAAGATGGTACAAGCTACAAAATTTCACTTTTCTATTATTCAGATATTCAGTCTTTGGGAGCTAAGCACTTCATACCTTATAACATTAATAAATTTAAAAACAAAACTAAAACATCCCACTTCCTCTTCAAAACAAGCTGTGAATGTTTCCATGAAAAACTATGATCACTGTTAATCTTGATACATCTGTATCTCCAACCTTCATGTGCCCGGCCAGCATGGTTGTGGTTTAATTCCCAGTCATGACACATGCCGGGGTTGTGGGCTCTATCCCCAGTATTGGAGTATGCAGGAGGTAGTCAATCAATGATTCTCTCTCATCATGGATGTTTCTATTTCTTCCTCTCTGAAATTATATATATATATACATATATATATATATAAAAGATCCAGAAACCCTTTAAAAATGGCATTATGCAAAATATATGCAAGAATAAGGAAAGTGCCTAAATGGTAGGCCTATAAAGGATCATTCTCGTGTCCCAGGTACATATCACAATGTATATTTTTCTTTTGGGAAGAACAGGTGGGAATGTACAGCCTTCATCTACTTATTACATCTGGAAAACACATGTTTAATTGGATTAAAGTGGAGATGTGTATTTGCAATAAGGTTGATAACCAAAATGGAGTGACACTCTATGAAGAAATATTGAGAGGAAATCACTCTGTTTTTAAATGTAAGACTGGTAAACTGAGTCTCACTCAGACTAGTAGCATCAATGGCCATAAACCTGGGAAGCACTGACTTTCCATTTTGTGAATATCTTTAAACCCAATTTAATTTCTTAAGGAGAGGGTCAGTTTTGAGTGAAAGGTTCATAAACCAATGTCAAAAGCCTCATTTATCTTCCAACTACTATATCGACTGAGAATCCTTAAGTATAGACCTGCAATCCAGGCTATATAATTTAAAAAATTTCTAACATTTTTAGTTATCTTTTGTCTGGTTTGCAAAAGTGAAACCCTCTAAATGGGTGTTTCTTTTAATTATTTCTGGGAGCTGTTATAGGTTGGAAGAATTAGGGAAATATCGCTTTTTTGCATATTCTCATTAGTATTGGAAAAGAGAAGAATCTCAAGGCATGAGTAGTGAGTTGTGACAAATAGCAAGAGGACAAAGTAGACCGAGATTCCTGGTCTCTTTATGAAAAAAACAAAAACAAAATAGTAATAGTTTTTGCATATGAAAAGGGAAATGGAGTTGGAGTTAAAAGAGTTACTAGTATGACTTTCAACACATTCAATTACTTTCTCACCTTCACTACAAGGTCAATCAATGCCAATACCCTATATTGAAAGTAAAGCCTCATTTTATCCAGGAGGTGAGGTTACCTGGTTTTGTAACACTTCTTATTGAAGTAATTATACTCTTCTCCTATTGTTGCTATAAATTACCACAAGTGTATGGGATTAAAGCACCAGAGATGTATTTTATAATTCAGAAGGAGGTCAGATGTCTAAAATGGGTCGGCAAGACCACATTCCTCTGAATCCTCTAGGATAAAATGCTTGATCTCCTTGCCTTTTCTTATTCTAGAGGCCACCGCAATCTCTGGCTCTTGTCTCTGTATAACTGCAACCAGTGCTCCCACCTTCACAGCTTCTTAGCTGGCTCTGCACCCCCTGCCTCTCTTTTATAAGGACTTTCATTATTGTATTTAACCCACTTTGATAATCTAGGATAAACTCCCATTTCAAGGTTGTTAACCTAATAATATCTGTATTGTCCTCTTTGACATGTAAGGTAACATAGTTCTCAGTGACTAGAGCTTGACATCTTGGAGAGCCATTATTGTACCTACTATAACCATTATGTTAATTAGACTCTCCTTCTTTTCCATCCCCCCCCCCCAGTCTCTTTCTTATTTCCCATATATTTACTACAAATATTGTGATCCTCTATACAATGAACTGTAGCAGGGAAGGGAATGTCACCTCATTTTGCCCTCAAAGAATTCCAAGAACATGGAACCTAGCAATTCATGTATTTGTACGTTACAATGCCTTATCTGAGACTCCCAACTCTTAGCAGTTTAATATAACAAAATTAAAATATTTCTTGCTCATCCAATAGGTCTTACAAATGTGTTCATGCTCAGGTTAATGTGGTACCCTGCTCTGCACAGTGACTTTTAGCTGTACCAACTGAAGGTCATACTCTCCCCCATTCCTGAAGTAAAGAATAAGGATCTGTCTAATTGTAAAGCATATTTTTGTAGTTATCAGGATAAAAGTGGCATTTTCACTTTATTTCATATTTGATTGAAATCAGAACAAGTTGGAAGAGATGACTGGGTAGAGGCTAATGGTGGAAAAAGAAAACATATGTAGTATTTTAAACAATAAAGAATTAAATTCATATATATATATATATATATATATATATATATATATATGTATATATATATATATATATATATATATCCTCCTCTATAATAAAAGACTAATATACAAATTGTCCCCTCAAGAGTTCGGCAAACCATGAATTCAACTGCTCACTACGATGTGCGCTGAACAGCAGGGGTTGGCATGGAATGAAGAAAGGCTCCAGCTAGCAGCTGGCAGCTGGAAGCCAGGGGAAGGAAGACTCCAATAGGCCTAGATCACCGGCCAGGCCTATGGACCTCCTGTGCATGAATTTCATGCACTGGGCCTCTAGTATATAATAAAATGGTAATATACAATTGTCTCCTTCACCAGGAGTTTGATGAGAGTTCAAACAGGAGGTGGGGCCAGCCTGCCAACTGTCCAGGGCCCCTCTCTGGATGGCCCTTCCTCTGATCTGGCACACCCATCAATCTGGGGTGGGGCCAGCCAACCAACCTCCCACATTCCCTTCTCCTCTGGCCTGCCCAACCCAATTGGCGTTGATCAGAGTGGCCCAGCTAGACCCTACCCATGCATGAGTCTATAATAATGAAAGCAAAATATGCTAATTAGACCACACAGCCAAACAACTTTCCATACATAATTCCAAATGTCCCCTGGAGTGGTAGGGGCTGAGTCAGAGGTGGTTAGGGGCGATCAGGCAGGCAGAGGCAGTTAGTGGTGATCAGACAGGCAGGTGAGTGGTTAGGAGCCAGTGGTCCCAGATTGCAGAGGGATGTCCAACTGCTGGTTTTGGCCCCATGAAGGATCGGTCCTAAATCAGCAGTTGGACATCCCCCAAAGGGTCCTGGCTTGTGAAAGGGTGCAGGCTGGGCTGAGGGATCCCCCCTCCTCTGCATGAATTCTGTGCACTAGGCCTCTAGTGTGTGTATATATATATTACATTAGGAAAAAAAATCAATTAGAACTAACCATGTGCACTGATTGATTTTAAAGAAGTTGGAAATGCATTATCCTGCTACCCCAGAAAGAAAAAAAATAGCTGGATATTGTAAACACTAGAACACTCATATTTATATTTGTTGAATATTGAATATGATGAGAATAGGAAACTGTAAAGAGAATACAATTTTGACATGAAAAACTCTTCCTTCAACGGACAAATCATAAACACATAAGTCAACATCTTGCTTCCCAAAATGAAACTTTCAGGAGCTTGGAAGCATAAAATAATGTTTCTTTGCTATCACCAGCTTTGTCTTTAAAATGCATTGGGTTTTTGAGTCTTACTCCATAATATATTTATATCTGATGCTGAATGAAACTATGGCTCCTTTTTTTACTCAAATCTCCAAAAAAATGCATTATACTTACTTTGTCCTTTTTATGAATATTTAGTTTAAAAACTATATATATAGCCTAGGTGTATAGTAGGCTATACCATATAGGTTTGTTTAAATATGCTCTATGGCATTGCTAAATGAAAAAAATATATATATAACGACTCATAAAATCCCTAGTCATTTATTTATCTCCCTTTCTGTTGCATGTTTTTATTTATTGATTGCAAAATATGAATGCTGGAAGGATTTTGAGATCAGGTAAAAATGTCTATCTTTCCATAGAATTTATTTAGTGTTCAATGAGTACTACTACCACCACTGAAAATGAATTGTACAAATTCATATCTAAGAGTCAGAAAAATGAAACTGCAAGTGACTGATTCTCAAATCCTAGCTTTCTCTGCTAGGCCAGGTCTGATTTTTACTTATTTCAGTCAAATAAATGTAATACATGCCAATGTGTTTGTTATTGCTTTTTCAGTGTCTTCTATTCTTGATAAAATTGTAAAGTGAAATTTACCTATACATATTTAATTCAGTTCAGTCCTACATTTCCCATAAGTGCATTTTCTTCTTATTTTGTAGGATAATTGAAGCTCTTCCCTACTCCAAGCTCCAAATTACTTCTTACACTCTTCTATATTCACTCTATATTTTTAAATCAAATCTTCTTGAGGCATCATCTCCCATATTTTATCTCCTATGAGACATCTTCCTATGTAATAATATTGTGTCATGCAAAGAGCAAATGGTCATTGAAGCAACTAGGCTAAGATGGAGTTTAGCATACATTCTGTCTTAGAAAAGACAGAAAATTGGCTCTCAATTTGAAATGAGAAGACAAACATTTGACATGATGCCCAATTTGACTGTGGAACAAACTGTCAGCCTAGATAGA
>PVJN01051257.1:0-14521 GCA_004026805.1 Lasiurus borealis | reverse complement strand
TTCAAATATATATTGGTAGGTTTACCTTTTCTGCTTTAGTACCCATAAACTTTCATTTCATCCTGTTTTGCAGATGATCAAGGTCATTGGCACATTTGAACATGATTCCTTCCCCACCCCCAGAGCTCCTTACATACTAACCTAAGAGTTGATTTTTTTATTGTGTTACATGTATACATATCTCCCCATTGCCCCCCCCTTCCCAGGCATACCCTAGCCCCCACTGTCTGTGTTCATTGGTTATGCTTATATGCATGCATACAAGTCCTTTGGTTGATCTCTTATCTACCCCACCTTAAACTTCATGCTGTAATTTGACAGTCTGTTTGATGCTTTACTGCTTCTGTGTCTATCCTTTTGTTCATCAGTTTATAATGTTCTTTATTATCCACAAATGAGTGAGATCATGTGATGCTTCTCCCTCATTGACTGGCTTATTTCACTAAGCATAAGGCTCTCCAGTTCCATCCAGGTTGCTTGATTTTTTTTGAAGATTACCATTTTAATTTGATTTTCCCTGCCTTTTCAGATGTAATATCACAAACAAAAGTTGTACAAAAAGTTACTCTCAACTTTAGGATTTAGTAGATTTTGCGATTAAAATAATACTGTATAAGTTAAACATTATTCTGAAATTTTTCAATTTCTGAACCTTTCATTCCGTTATATTATCAATGTTTCAACATTAACTCAGCTAGGCCAATATTACTATTTAAAGATTTTAAAGTACTAGCTATCCATGTGTAGAATAATTTTTTTTAGGTACTAGTTATCCACTTACAGGATAATTTGGCAGGTAGTTTACTTAAAGTTATATATTTTATGCCTTTGCTGCCTATATTATTTCTAATATATATGATACCTAAATAAAATAAAATACATATAATTGACATATCTTAATCTCATTAGACATTTCTTGATCAAATGCACAGGTAGATAAATAGATAGAAATACCATGGAAATATTAGACAAGCTTTATGCTCTTCTCTGAGGAATGTGGGATTTCCTCCAGTTTTTTTCCCCTTCCCAGACCAATTAGTTACATATTTTTTCTTTATTGTCAAATACTTCTTGTGAAAGCCTATTCCTGATTCTCAGTGTTGCTAGTTTTATCATTTGTACACCTTCTGTTAGCTCGAGTTACTTTAGCATGTTGAACTTGAAATGTCATAAAAAGGACACATCAGCAGTTATCAGGAGGGAGACTGTCTTCTGTGTTGAGCAGCTGCTGTCTTACCTGGATGGTGCTGAAGGCCACACCAGTCTGTTCATAATGTTGGAACTACAGGAGAAAATGGTGCAAGGACTGTTTAAGTGGACAGAAAAGACTGAGCAGGTACATGGCCTGATCCATCCAAAGAGAGATGTAGATCTAGCGTCAGAGGAAGTCCAAACCCATTCTGTCCAGTTCACAAATATGTAGCAATCCTGTAACTCGACATTGCATGGAAAAGTCAAAGCAGCCACCCCACTGTAGATCACTTACAAAAAAGTCACACAGATATCTATAGATTGGATGGTTACTAGGAAAACTCAAGAGACTTGCATGCCAAACTTCATTAAATAAGACTTGTTGCATATTAATATGCCTAGTATGTTAACCCAGTAGTTCTTAGAAACACATAATTTAAAAGATGAATATAAGGGGTGCTGGCACATGCAAGTGGGAACTTTTGTTTTATTGCTACTTGATATTTTCTAGCATATTGGTTTTAATTACTGGTAGTCTGCTTGGTACCATGTAAGGGGAAAAAGTTGGTCTTGTGTAACAGAAATGATAGCCAGAGAAGTTGGATACAATGAACATGTTCAAGGACATTGCTTATCATTTCAGTTTTAAAGGAATTATGTTAATTGGAAAGGCTGGGAGGCCTTTTTCAATTAGACCAGATGCCTCTCCCTGCTTTGGAAATCATGCACACATTTTTAAAAATTGAATTTATTGGAATGACATTGGTTGTTAAAATTATATAGCTTTGAGGTATACAATTCTACAAACATCATCTGTATATTGAATTGTGTTCACCACCCCAAGTCAAGTCTTCCATTACGTTTTATTCCTTTTTACTCTCTTCTATCTCCTCCCACCCCACTTTTCCTCACCATATTGTTGTCTGTGTCTATGAGGTTTTTTCATAATCCCTCACTTTTTTCACCCAGTCCCCCACTCTTCTTCCTCTCTGACAGCTGTCAGTCTGTTCTCTGTATCTATGAGTCTGTTTCTATTTTGTTTGTTAGTTTATTTCATTCATTAGATTCCACATTTAAGTGAAATCATATGGTACTTGTCTTTCTCTGAATGGCTTATTTCACTTAGCATAATATTCTTCAGGTCCATTCATACTGTCACAAAAGATAAGAGTTTGTTCTTTTTTATGGCTGAGTAATATTCCATTGTGTAAATGTACAACAACTTTTTTATCCATTCGTCTACTGATGAGTACTTGGGCTGCTTCCAAATATTGGCTATTGTAAATAATGCTACAGTAAACATAGGTATGCATATATTCTTTCTAATCTGTGTTTTGTTTTTTTTAAGGCATTTCTATTTTTTAATTTTTTGAGGTAACTCCATACTGCTTTCCACAGTGCCTGCACCAGTCTGCATTCCCACCAACATTTCATGAGGGTTCCCTTTCTCCACATCCTCTCTACCATTTATTTGTTGTTTTATTGATGATTGCCATTCTGACAGGTGTGAGATAATATCATTATGGTTTGAATTTGCATCTCCCTGGTAATTGGTAATGTTTAGCATCTTTTCATGTGTCTATTGGCCAGCTGTATGTCCTCTTTGGAGTAGTGTCTATTTTATAATTCAATTGTTCTTTTGGTTTTTATGTTTTTTATAAGTTTTGGGTATATTATTAGTAAATATTTTATCCTATTCAATGGGTTGTCTTTTCATTTTGTTGATGGTTTCTTTTGCTGTGCAACAGACATTTTAATTTATTCATATTTTTATTGGGGCCAAGTATTCAGATGGCCATTTTGGGCATAGTAAATGAGTTAAAGCAGTTTTCATGAATTAATTCACTTTTTTTCCTGAAGTGATTTTATTATTCATAATAAACATTGTTTTCTGTACAATGATTTGGTTGTTTTTTTTTTTTTTACAAAAATGATTTATATGAAAAGAGAAATTATGGTAAACACTAGAAATCTTAGTCTATCAATTTAATGTCTTAAAAAATAGTACTATTGGCTTCTGTTTAACTAAGGTTTGTAAAAGAACACATGTTTTACTGATATGTGCTGTTCAGAAAATGTAATTCTCAATGTTTTTCATTCTCATGATGTTAGAGGACAGTTTTATAACTAAGTAGTTTATTATTTACTAGAGGCCCAATGCATGGAAATTCATGCAAGAATGGGCCTTCCTTCTCCTGGCTGCCAACACTGTCTTCGCTCTGGCTGGAGCTGCCTTTCAGCCTTCCCATGGTGCCCAGAGGCCTGGAGCAGCTGGGGCTGTGCAGAACACCTGCATCGTTGCCATGGTGATGATGCAAGTGTCCTGCCCGGCCCCTGGCTGCTCGGCGCCTGCATTTGCAAATTAACCCACTATCTTTGCTGGGTTAATTTGCATACTTGCTCCCGATTGGCTGGTGGGCATCATGAAGGTATTGTCTATTTGCATCTTACTCTTTTATTAGTGTAGATTATTTGTTCCCTTTACTATTGACATCCAAACACCTAAATGAATACCAGCTGACTTATTTATGTACTAGTTTTAAAATATTTATTTGCAAATATTCATTCATAAGATCTCTTGAATTTTTTGATGTAGTTGCTAAATCATAGGTAAAAGCAAAATATATATTTAATAAGTGAGAAGTATTATTTTAATACTGAAATTTAGTTCCAAAGCAAATTTATTTTGTAGGTACTTCACTTGGGAAATTTTACTTTGCCTTAAAATACACAAACAAAATAAACCTGTCATGTGATATAAAAATAAAAATCTAAAACCCTTATGCTAACCTTGTTGTGTAGAGGGGATTCTGAAATTCTTTGATAATATTTATTTTTCATTTTTATTTTAATTAAACCAGAATAGTTAGAGGCCATAGTGTTTTGTGAATCAATGTATGGTTTTCTGTTGAATCATTAAAGCTACCTGTGCATGCTTCATAAATCAATGGTTTCTTAGTAAAAATTGTCAGCATTTTATCTTACTCTTTCTAATTACATTTGAACTTAGTTTCTCTCTTTCCTAGTCCCAGCCATCACAGCTTTGCAGAGCAAGACACTTTTAGAAAGAGAAGATGTGTGAGTTCTATGTAAGACAAATGTGTTAGTAGTATCCATCTGCTGATCAAATAGGCATTGGATCTGGTACCAGACAGTGAAAGAGTGTAGTTATTAAAGCATTTTTGTCTATATAAGTCAAAAAAGGAGAAAACTGTGAAGTTCTGATATTTTTACTATAAAACTGTGTTCTCAAATGAGAATTCACTTGCTGGTTTTCTGTTAGTGTTGTCATCTATGATTTGTAGGCTAATGCTGATATGAGATATAAATTTTCATCATGAAGATAACAGTCCCTGGAGCCTATTTTTAACATTTTTTGAAAACAGATGTCATCTTAGAAATTGTATTAAGTGTAAATAAATCATCCCAACTTGAAAGTCAATGTTTTATTTTCATTCCTTAGTATTACAGAATACCCTGTATAGTAGATGTATGTTTAAGTTGCCAGATAGTCTCAAAATTCTGTATTTACTTATTGCTACAACTGGTTTACCTAAAACATACAATTTAATTGTTACTTAAATACATTACACTTGGTGGAATAACAGTCTTACTCTGGGTTGTCTACATGTGAAAGATACATACATCTATTTTGCTCATTTTTTTTTTTGTATAGCAAAGATGGAGATTTATTGAAGAACAAGTACAGACTCCACATGGGGAGAGGGAAGAGTCTCACAGAATGGACTCCCAAGTAGGGAGGGGGGAAGGGTCTCCTATTTTGCTGATTTTTAATTGCAGTGCAATGTATACCTGAGTCTTTGTTTCTTGTTAAGATTTTTTTATTTTTTTTTTTAAACAGTTTTACAAGCAAACCTTTGAAGGCCCTTCTTTATGCCATGTGCTTGGCTGAGACTAGGCACAAAGAGATAAATGGGATGGTACAGTTTCTTGTGGGAGGAGTGCCTTCTTGTTAATTTTTAAAGACTATTTAATAGTTCTGAGATTTAGATTAGCTGCTGATATATTTAGTTTAAGGAGATATCTTTAGCATTCATTGCCCTGCCATGGTCTGCATTTGAGACTGAACTTGGCTGGGAGTGGCATGTGATTTGCCCTTCCCAGCAACTTCTTTGAACTTTGACTAACCCCTCTATAAAGTGGGGATAATTCTAGGACCTTATTTAGCTCTAAGGAGGATCAAAGGAGGAGGCATGCAAGAATCACAAAGGGCTAATCCACATAAAATACCTCCCTTACTGCCCCCCTGCATTCATGAGAGTGAACCATCTGTTTCTAACCTGGTGCTCCGGCCTGTGGGTGGCTTTTCATGCTGTGTTTCAGTAACTGAGGTTCTTTCAGTCTGTGGCTCTGCCATCTTGAGTGCCTGGCTGCTCCGTCACTGTTCTGCATCAAGTTGCCCAAGGGGAAAAAGCCTGGAGGATTGTGTGAAGAAGGTGATGCTTATTGTCTGTTCATATTCTATTGGTTTAAGTTTAGTCAACCTGCTTGGCCTCATGTCAAAAGGGGCAGGGAAATGGCCCTGGCTGGTTTGGCCCCAATGGATAGAGTGTGGGCCTGCAGATTGAAGGGCTCTGGGTTTGATTCTGGGAGCCATCCCTGGGTTGCAGGCTCGATTCCCAGAAGGGAGCATGAAGGAAGCAGCCAATCAATGATTCTCTCTCATCATTGATGTTTCTATCTCTCTTTCCTTCTCCCTCTCTGAAATCAATAAAAATAAAAACAAAAAAAGAGACAGGGAAATGTAGCCCAATTGGAGGGCTGGGGAGGAGGAAATGGATGTGGTCAACAGCTTGTCTGCCTCATCCCCATTTTGGCTGGCCCACCATGGTCTTCCCAACGAGTCCCCTGCTTCCACGTTTGTCTTTTGTTTTTTGGCATGAGCAGTTTGGTGGATTTGGGATCATATTAGTTATAATTCTTTGGGTTGGAAGTAAAGAAAACTTGAGCTGTTGTATAAACAAAACCCTGGGGAGGACGGTATTAAATGGATAAAAGATCAAGCGTGCCTTGTGGAATCCATGGGCAGGAGTGTAGAGTATATTTGAGTAATACGAAGCACAAATTTGAAAATGAGCTCTTCCTATGAAACAGAGCCTTTATCTGGCTTTTTGCAGACTCCCATATATCTAAAAGGTAGGGTGTCATTAGAGCTTTTTTTTGGGGGGTGGGGGAAGGAAGAAGCCAAACATACAATCTGAAATTTTAATTAAGCAGATTTGACACTTGTTACCAAGAAGCAGCTGTGAGGGGGAAGATTGGTTCATTTTTAGCCCTGCTTTGAAAGGCTCAGATAGTCTCTGAGCAGAATGCAGCAAAGTGCCACAAATCATGTTTTCTGGGAAACCAGTTATATCAACACTACATGCCAGCCAGCGCCAAAAATAACACGAAAAGAACCAACTGCAAATCTATTTAGAACTGAGCCAGTAATTATTTTGTTTGTGATCATTTCCAAGAATCATTCCTATCCAAATATTCAATGGAAAATAATAAAGGCTCATTCTAGCCCTGAAAGTTCCCATTTTCTTTACTCAACGGTTTATGTTAGTAAACTATTAATAGTTTTAAACAGAGCACTTCTGTGTTGAGTTGAAAAGTAAAGTCATTTTAATACTATTTTAGAGACTTTATATTTTTCTTTATTAAAAGAGGGAATGTTTTCTTTAAAATTTTTCCCTGTCCCTGAAGATGGTTATAACAATGAAAGCTTCTTAAAACCCACATTACAAGGATCTTTTAAAGTCCTGGGATACCAACTATTTCCTGACTTCCCTTCTATTATTAAAAAATATATGTCATGTGAGAAAGTGTCTATTTGGCAAACTCTGGGTGAAAACTGAGATAAGAATGGTGATCATGGAACCAGTGTAGCGATGGAGCCAAATACTCTTCCTTTTGTCGATTTAGTGGCTTCTCTAGGAAGACATGGGACTCTTCATTTCAGGAAAGTAGAGATTTAAAAAATGATGACAACATAATTGTTTATAAAATCTCCCTTTCCTTAGTGTTTGTCCAGCTTCTCACACATTTCTCATATTCCTCCTACAAGTTAGTTCCATGAGCAGACCATGTAAAAATTTACGGTGCTCATTAATCTTGTGCGAAATATGTACATTCTGGCATTTGAGTGCCTTGGGGGAATTCTTTTCTTCTAATCCTTGTCAGGTTTATGCATAACTTCTATCTAGTAAGAACAGGATACATTCCTCCTTCACCCTTTGTCAACCAGGTGATCTTCCTAAGGCCAAATCAGGCACAGCTTGACCTCTAAAGGTGATTTCATGACTAGCTGGCAGAAAGATAAATGCTTCTTTTAAAAATAGATGCATGGTATAGCTGCCACTGAAACCGAGGCTGTGAAAGAAGCTGTAGGTTTGGAAATTTATGAGAAGGTCCAGGTCATCTATAGAGACAGTTACTGGTGGAATGCTCTTTCAGACATGTAGTCTCATTCATTTTCAGGACCTGAATCTGTCCCTCAGACGTTAGCAATCTCTATAGAGCATTGGCCACGGCGTGGTGGTGGAGCTGCAGGGGCAGCTGATTCGGACAGGCACCTAAGTACACTTTGTCACGCCTTCTGCTGTACTCCCGCTGGAGCCAAACACTGCAGCACTTCCTTCCTCTCTCAAAATCAACAGAGGTTTGATCTCCAGGACAATTTGATGACTACCTCTTAGTCCTCTGAATGATTCCCTTAATGCTGAAAATTGGCTGGTGCGTGGACGTTCAGAACTTTTGTAGGTTCTTATGAGCAGCCCTGGCAAAGCATGGGCATTCAATATGTGTTGACTGATTGCTGGTGTCAGAATTCCTTTACCGGACTTACCTCTACTTGGTGGGCCTCAGGTTTGGTTGCCTTATGAAAGAACCATGTAGAATAGGTGGAAATGCCTAGAAGGCTCCTTCAGCCTTGACAGATGAGTCAGCCTGGGTGTGGAAAGGGTTAAGTGGCAACAGAGACAGTTCCCTCCAGGATAGTGACCAGGCAAGATGGTCTTACCAGGCAAGGTAACTAGCTTATATGGGCATTGCTGAGGAGATACACCTATTCTGGTTCTCTTATGGTCAATCGTTTTGTTGTAGTTGCTGCTGCTATTTGAATATCAGTGGAGATTCAAGCAGAAACCATCCCAAGTACTTTAAGAAAAAAAGGCTTTCATATGAAATCATTAGAAGGATTAGCCAAATAGGATCTAGGCTGGGCCTCCAGAAATGACTTCAGAACATGGACGAAGTGACCTCCAGGGGACATAAGCAAAAAGGTAGAGAATTGTTTAACCTTGAGTTAAAACAGCAACAACATGCCATGTCTCTGCGATCCTGGCATCAGAATGTCATTTGCTCTCTAGATACGGCCCACACATTCCTGCTCAGTAACATCCTTCATTGCCCACAGCCTGGCTGGCTAATAGGAACCCTCCCAAGTGGCAGGAAGGGAGGGTCTGTCTCACTTCTACCTTCAGACCTCCTCTTAGGGCAGCGGCCTGAATATTTACCCAGATCTATGGCAGCAAGGGTATCTCGGAAATGTAGTGTTTAGATTCAAGTCTCAGTTCAGGAAGGTGCACTAGAAGGAGCTTAGGTTGGATCCGAGTAAGGTTATCTAGAATTCAAAGCCTATCCGCCTGTGGGCCCGTCCCTTAACCCCAAAGCAGCTTCAGCTTCCCAGCCATGTGAGAGGTGTGAGCTCACGGGGCTGTTCCTGGCACCTGCGTCTGAAGTGTTTACCAGGGCAGCTTCCTCAGGCATCCCCAGGGCTGGGCCCAGAGTGAGGATGTCAGTCCAGGCAATAGCTGTTGTGAAGATGGCAGCGTCCAGCTGGGTGAGTGGAAGCCACACAAAGCCTTCAAGTAAGGGTTGTGGGTAGTTTCAGTGACTGCTGCCTCCTTTCTTGGGATTGGAAGTCCCCATATTGCAAAGGCACCCTTTTTTTTGTTGTTAACCTCATCCAAGGATATTTTTTCCATTGATTTTTAGAGGGAGGTAGAAGGGAGGGAGGAGGGGAAGCAAAGAAACATCAATGTGAGAGAGTCACAACGATTAGTTGCCTCCTATCTACTCCCCAACCAAGGTTGGGGATGGAACCTGCAACCCAGGTACGTGCCCTGGACCTGGAGTAAAACCCACGACCCTTATATATGTTCACCGACACTCTAACCATTCAGCCACACCAGTCAGGGCTTGCAAAGCTGCTCTTCCCGGGAGCGGCTTTGAGGGAGAAGAATGGACAAGCAGTTGGGGGAGTGCACTTGCTGACTAGCTTCTCTCCAGAGGAGTTGCTTTCCCAAGGTGTGTGAGTGGCAGCGGGGGAAGGGATAGCTCTGGATCCTCTCGGGTGGTGCAGGTGACTGCAGGACCAGTCTTCAGCATAGTAAGTGTGTGGGTGTAGTGGGGGACTATGGGTGGTTAGCAGGGGTCCTGCTGAGCCCACTGAGAGAAGGGGAGCATTTATGGACTGGCATCTCATGGCACCCTGATATTCCTTCCCTCTGGCTAAGACTGGGCCCTGGGTGTAGGGCAGAAAGCTATGTGAGCACATCGAGGGAGTCACTTCCTAGTTGAATTGTGTCTATGCCTGCTTTATCATCTGTAGGTTTCTATTTGCATGAGGTGACAGTCCAAGCTGCTTACCCATCCACGGAGGCCCCGTGTGCCCCAGAGCCCACCTGAATCTGACTTCATGCCTCCTCTCTCCTTGCTCACTGTGTCCCAGCTGTACTTGGCCTCTCGCTGCCGCTTCCACTGGCAGCTGTGTTCGCCTCAGAGCCTCAGCATCTGCTGGACCCGGAGCCATCTTCCCTCCCTCCCATCTTAGGTAATGGAGTCCCACTGTCACCTCATCAGAAGTTAGAGAATCCAGATTTCCCTTAAAGGGGTGAGTCAGTCCTATGTGAGGGGAGTCACACCATTTTAGTGGGAGATATAAGTAGACGATTTAAACAACAACAACAAAAAGAGACCCACCATGTTGGTAGTGTATAGAATGACAAAATATTAAAATAAAATATATAGAAAGATAAAGATAAGAAGTCAGTTTCCACTCCCATCAAAATACCAGTGACATGACAAAATAATTCTCAAGTTGATAGTGCAAAATAAGGAGTCAGTAATATCTGAGAAATTAAGAAAGGAAAAATGAATGGTGACGGGCCCTGTGAGCTAATAAAGCATAAGGCTACTCAAATTGAAAAATGTTGATACTTGTAAAAGAAGTGAAAAAGATTAGAGGACCCTGAAAACAGTGCTCTCATAAATAGGAATCTAAATATATGATAAAGAATCACAAATAAGTGGGAAAGATACTATGAAACAAGAATTCCTGGGCATATGCCTAAGAAAATTAAAAACATAAGTCCACACAGAACCTTGTACATGAGTGTTAACAGCAGCTTTATTCATAATAGTACAAGAGCAGAAATGGCCCACATGGCCCTCCACTGATGTATGGGTAAAATGTGATACAATAGAATATTACTCAGCCAGAAAAGGAATGAAGTATTGATGCATGCTATACCATGGATGAATCTTGAAATATTATACTAAATGAAAGAAGCCAGACATAAAAGCCACATCTTGTATGAAAGGTCCAGAATAGACAAAAGTGGCTTAATGGTTACCAGAGGCTGGAGGAAGGATGGAAAGGAGGTAAGATTGACTTATAATTGATATAGGGTTTCTTTTTGGGGATGAAAATCTTAGGTAGTAGTGATGGTTGCACAACAATGTGTATTTACTAAAAACCACTGAATTGTATACTTTCAAAGAGTGAATTTTATGCCATGTGAATTATATCTCAATAAAAAAATTTCAAGTGAGATCCATATATTAAAATAAATCCTAGATAAACTAAATCATTACATTAAATATGCATGAGTACTGAACTGCTTTAAGGATTACAAAATAGTAAAAGGTGAAATGTTAAAGAAAAATATCAATAGATTATACCACACAAAAATGAAAAACTTTTTATGCCAAGACATGTCATAAAATCAAAAAGTAATAATTTGGGACATTTTTCCATAAATATAGTAGGGATAAGATTAATAGTCTTACTGTTTTAAAATGTTACTAGTTATAAGAAAAATTGTAAGGCCCTAGCAGAAAAAAATGAGCACCAGTGATTCATATAGAAATAAATAAGTCACCAATAATATGAAAAGTGAAAGGTCAAGTTTAAACTATGAGGTATTCTTTTCTTTTACCAGATTAACAGTCCCTCCATTTCATTCATACATAAAGTGTTTTTCTCAGCAGTGGAAGGAGAATGTGAGTTAAATTTCACAACTAACTTATGAAATGGGAGATACATGTATGTGGATTCTGTGTGGGCATGCACCATGCTATTTATTTATTTATTATTATTTTTTAATCCTAACATGAGGATATGCTTTTTATTGATGAGAGAGAGAGAGAGAGAGAGAGAGAGAGAGAGAGAGAGAGATGTGAGAATGTGAGAAAGAAACATCAACCAGTTGCCTCCCACACATGTCCTGACAGGTCTGGGCATCCAATGGCAACCTGGGGGATGTGGCCTGACCTTTTGGTGTATGAGATGATGCTCCAACCAACTGAGCCACTCCGCCAGTGCCAGGCTAATTTTTTTTTTTAAATTCCAATGTGCATGTTTCCTATTTTTTAGATTTAATTATAAAATTTTAATTTGATAGAAACTTGAGTTTTATTTTTGTACAGCCCTAATGTATTTTTCATAAAATTTAATATATTAATAAGGGTTTAACAGAATTTAATTGATTATAATATTTATGTGTATATATTTTATAAAATTAGCAGAAAATATCATCTATAAGAAATGCTAGAACTTGACAGTGCTCTCAATATTATTAGGGTTCCTATTGTTTTCTTTCTCATTTGTTTTTGCCAAAGGCTATCCATACTGGACATGATTTAACATACTGGGCAACCCAGAGGCATCCAACAAAGATACCCTTCACCCAGCCATCTTCAGGCTCAGCTGAAATGGAGGAGTGATGTAGGATTAAGAAATGGGGAATTAGCCCAAACGGTGTGTCTCAATGGTTGAGCATCATCCTATGAACCAGGAGGTCATGGTCCGATTCCTGATCAGGGCACATGCCCAGGTTTTGGGCTTGAGCCTCAATAGGGGATGTGTAGGAGGCAGCCAGTGGATGATTCTCTCTCATCATTGATGTTTCTATCTCCCTCTTACTCTCACTCTCTGAAATCAATAAAAAGATAAAACATAAAAAAATAAATGGGAAATTAGAAACGAATGAAGATGAGCCCTGCTCTCTCACCACTCTCCTCTCTGTTAGTCACTTCAATACATGTCCACTGTGCCTCAGACCAACTGGCCTGAGCCCTGGGAAAATGTGGGCTATTTCTATACTGTGTTAAGAGCAACTCAGGAAAGTACCATTTCTTTCCTTCCATAGGGGACATTAAATTCTGCATAAACATTTTGTGATTTGATTTGATTGCCTCATTGTGAATGGTCTGTGTGCTTCATTGTAAAAACAGCTATTCTCTGCTCCAGACAATTTCAGAATGCTGCCCAACCTGCTGAATTCTAAGAAAGCGGTTCCAGGAACATGTGAGCATGGCAGGTAAGTACATCGACCACAAAGTTTGGGAAAAACAAGAAGCAGCCTTTTGTCTATTCCTAGTCCTTGCTGTCTAGCTCAGGCTGCACCAGAATAATAATAAGGCTATTCTATCAGAAAACTGCACTAATTAGTCACAATTTCTCAACAACTCTGGACTGCTTCTGAAAACTAATTACTGGGAACCAGAGAGTGTAAGAGAATACATACCCTGTGGATATGTAGTTAACACACACCTCTTGCAGGCGCTGATGGGACAGGCTACTTAATTTCCCCAAAGAGGATGCGCTAGATTTCCCCCTCCCCATCTTTTAAGTTTTCTTTTTTTAACAGCTTTGTTAATTTAGGTTAAGTGGTTTGGTTGTCATGGAAACCAATATTCCTCTCTGGCTGATTGTGTCAAAGGCATCATTAATCTGTTTTCTCAACTGCTTCTTCCTCATCTATCTAATTGCAGTCCCCCCTTGTTCCCCCTTTCGATGACATAATTTTGGACATTTTTAGGACACCATATGTGAGATTCAGCACAATTTATTTTCTATTCAAATTCCATATCACTATGTTAATTGCCATATTTCCACCCCAAAGGAGGAAAGTGGCTCCCCCATATGGGACATAACATCTCCAAAGGAGAGGTTGAAAGTCCCTTAATTTAATATACCTCAGGTGCAAATTTGCATCCTAAATAAAGGAGGCTTTCAGTGCCTCGCCTCTCCCTCTCTCTCATCTCTGGGTTCTCTGTTAGGACACAAATGACTGTTTTTGATGTTGTTCTGGGCACTGTGATCTCTGAAAGGGTGGTGAAGAACCTGACTGATGGGACAGAGAAGAGGAAGGACGGTTGGGGTAACAGTATGGCCACCGTCCTGCTGAGATGGCCTTGGTTCTGGTGTGAGAATGTGGAGCCCTGCATATTATTGTCTCTTAATTTCGGAAAATGGTGTGTCCTTTGGCTCCTTTTGACTTGGTGGCAATTTCGACACACACCTGCCCAACAAGGCAAATGTAGAGTGACCATGGTCATCTGTCCCTTTTAGCTCTGGTCCACGGAAAAACTCTCAACTCATTTGTTCTCTCTTATCTCAGCTAGAGGGCTAGATTTTCCCACATACCTCCCTCTCTCCGTGGGTTTCCAATTCCCCACCATTATTATGAGGGGTGTATGTGTCCTGAGGATGCTGTGGCTATGGGTGTGGCATAGATCAGTGGGGGTGGCCTTGAGGACAGTTTAGCATATGATCCATTCACTCTGCTTCCGGGTCAGTTTTAAGAATTATTGGCCTCATCATCTTCCTCTCCGGAAACCCAAATCTCATCTTTGCCCTATTTTGCTAGTGTTTTTATGGGGTGGTGCTGAAAAGTTGGGAAATGGTGTTTATTTACCTTTTACATGCAGGCACAAAGTTTACACATAAATCATGTATTAGAATTTTTTCCTTCTTTTTTTTTAATTAAATCTTTATTATTCAGATTACTACATTTGTTTCTCTTTTTTCCCCTCCATAGCACCCCTCCACCCAGATCCCACCCCTCCCTCTGCCCTTAGCTCCCTCCCATTGATCTCATCCATAGGTGTATGATTTTTGTCCAGTCTCTCCCTGTACACCCCTCACCCCTTTCCCCCTGAGAATTATCAGTCCACTCCCTTTCTGTGCTCCTGATTCTATTATATTCACCAGTTTATTCTGTTGATCAAATTTTTAATTCACTTAATTTTTAGA
>PVJN01051256.1:0-14522 GCA_004026805.1 Lasiurus borealis | reverse complement strand
CCCGCCTTGCAGGCCTAGTCACCTCTAACTTCCCTCCCCTGAAGGCCTGGTCTCCCACAACTGCCCTCCCCTGCAATCACGGTTGCCCCCAACTTTCCTCCTATGCCAGCCTGGTCACCCCTAACTGCCCTCCTTTGCAGGCTTGATCACTTCCAACAGCCCTTCCTTGCAGGCCTGGTCCCACCCAACTGCCCTCCCCTGCTGGCCTTTCTGTGGTGGCCATCTTGTGTCCATATGGGGGCAGACATTTTGACCACATGGGGGCAGCCATCTTGTATGTTGGAGTACAGTCAGTTCGCATATTGCTCTTTTATTAGATACAAGAGAAGCTTGGTGCATGGGTGGGGATATGTCCTGGATTAGGGTGGGGGTTTCCTTGGGACATGGGGTGGCCTGGGCGAGGGGCCTGTGGTGGTATGCAGGCTGGCAACACCCCCAAGTGACCCAAGTGGAGGCCCTGATATCTGGGATGTATTTATCTTCTAAAATTGAAACTTTGTAGCCTTGAGCAGAAGCCAGGGATGGCCAGGAAGCTTGGCTTCCTCCATTGCTGGATGCAACCCAAGCCTTCTGCTCTCTCCAGCTCCATGGCTGCTACCAGTTTTGTTGGGATTCCATAATTGAAACTTTGTAGCATTGAGCGGAGGCAAGGGTCAGCCAGAGTGGGCAGGAAGCTTGGCTTCTCCATTGCCAGGTAAACCCAAGCCTCTTGCTTGCTCCGGCTGCAGCATATTGGCTCAGTTAATTTGCATACTAGGTCCTGATTGGCTAATGGGCATGGCTTGTGAAACTAGCAGAGGTATGGTTCATTTGCATGTTTCTTTTTTATTAGTGTAGATTTCATATCTTTGGAAAACAATTGAAAGGCCTATTTTTTTAAAATATATTTTTATTAATTTCAGAGAGGGAGGATTCGGGATAGATAGAAACACCCATTAACTGCCTTCTGCATGCTCTCCACTGGGCCTTAAGCCAGCAACCTGCGTATGTGCCCTGACCAAGTATTAAACCATAGGTTCAAATTCCTGGTTCATAGGTTGACACCCAACCACTGAGTCACACTGGCTGGGTGGCCCATGTCATTTTTAGTTAATACTTATATTGTCACACTAAGTTTATTTAATTATATTCAATTAGCTTTTAAAATACATTATCTTGCAATCTTGGTATATTAAAAAACACATTTAGATACTTTATATCCCCTCAAATTTATAGCCATAATCAATTATTTTGTCCATTAATTCTCTCTCTTTTGCCCTGTCTCTCTCTCTCTTTTGCCCTGTCTCTCTCTCTCTCTCTCTCTCTCTCTCTCTCTCTCTCTCTCTCCCCTGCTTTCTTTTTCCTCATTTTTCCTTATAACATCACCCATGTCTCATTATGTGGCCAGTGTATGATTCATGCATGTTGAAAGGAAATTAATTAGAAGAAAAATTTTAATATCATTATTCACTCTCTATAACAGAAGTGTCAGAGATGAAAGAAAATTAATAAAATGTGTTTGAAAATATTATATAAATTAATAAATAAACAATAACAGCATGATATAACAACAGCAAGATATGATATAAAAACAAAAACATGATATAAAAACATTGATACAATGACTGATAAATTGATTAAACTTATTTTAATATCTCCCTATATACCACTTAAGTGTGAAAACACTTTCAGAGTGCTTGACTAATTTCCTTTGTGATATAGTATTTACAGTTTTAATTTTAATGCCACATGCTCTTTGAATTTAAAAAAAAAAACAACATATACAATAACTGACCATGTCCCAAAATGGGGGTTAGGTAGGAATATTACTACTCTCTGTAGAATTTGTTTTTGTGATTTATTAATAGTCATTGCAAATGCTGGCACCACAGGACTGTCTTCGAATTAATTTAAATGGAAGGCCGGTGTCAGACAGGGACAAATCAATTTTTGGAATCCCTCCTTCTGCAGATCCTGTTAATACTTCAGCTTCGATGATGTTAGGTCACAATCTTTTGATAATAAATCTAGTACCATTACAAAGACCCCATTCACTATTAAGATTTCTGAGTAGGATGATGATTGCATCTACTTTCAATTTTAATTTATATCATGGCATTCCCAAATTAAAAATTTTGATGGGCTTAACTTAATTTGGGGATTTTTTTTTAACTTACATAAAAATGGTCTGTTTTCACAGAATTTTGTAACCTGTACTGTTTCCTGGTGTGGAAACCGGGGCCTGTGGACTACCAGATCCCAGCTTCATTACTGTCCAGAGCATTACCCGATGGGTCCCACTGGGTACCTCAAGAGATACATAGGATGTTATGTCTGAAAATATTCATTGTCAATTTCAATGGTTCTTAAATGTCTATAAATAACAAAAAATTAAAAATTAAAAAAAAATTGATGTGGAAATTTTTCTTTTTGACATCATCCATTTGAATTGATTGAATCATCATTGAAATAGGTGTGAATATCTCCATCAAGTATATCCCAAATTTCTTTTTTTAAATTTTGAATTAATTAATTAATTTTGTTTTGGATTTTACGTGTTTTTTTTTTAATTTAATACATCTTTATTGTTCATATTATTAGAATTGTTCCACTTTCCCCACCTCCCCCAGCTCCCCTCCACTCAGTTCTCACCCCACACTCTACCCTTACCTCCCCACCACTGTCCTCATCCACAGGTGTACAATTTTTGTCCAATCTCTTCCTGAACCCCCACAACCCTTTCCCCCTGAGAATTGTCACTCCACTCCCTTTCTATGCCCCTGATTCTATTATATTCATCAATTTATTCTGTTCATCAGATTTTTAATTTACTTATTGATAGATATTTATTTGTTGCTCATAATTTTTATTTTTACCTTTCTCTTCTTCTTCCTCTTCTTAAGGAGTACCTTTCAGCATTTCATATAATATTGGTTTGGTGTTGATGAATTCCTTTAGCTTTTTCTTATCTGCAAAACTCTATCTGTGCTTCAATTCTGAATGATAGCTTAGCTGGGTAGAGTAATCTTGGTTGTAGTTTCTTGCTATTCATCACTTTGTATATTTCTTGCTAAAACCATCTGGCCTGCATAGTTTCTGTTGAAAAATCAACTGACAATCATATGGGTGCTCCCTTGTAGGTAATTGACTGTTTTTCTCTTGCTGCTTTTAATATTCTCCCTGTCTTTTGCCCTTAGCATTTTAATTATGATGTGTCTTGGTGTGGTCCTCTCTGGATTTCTTTTGTTTGGGGTTCTATGTGTTTCCTGGACTTGTAAGTCTATTTCTTTCACCAGGTGGGGGAAGTTTTCAGTCATTATTTCTTCAAATAGATTTTTAGTATCTTGCTCTCTCTCTTCTTTTGGTATCCCCATAATTGTGATGTTGGTATGCTTGAGGTTGTCCCAGAGCCTCCTTACACTATCTTCAAATTTTTGGATTCTTTCTTCTTTTTGCTTTTCTGGTTGAGTATTTTTTGCTTCCTTATATTTCAAATCTTTGACTTGATTCTTGCGGTCTTCTAGTCTGCTAAGTTTCTGTATAATATTTTTCATTTCAGTCAGTGTATATTTAATTTCTAGTTGGTCCTTTATCACATCCAAAATTGTCTCTTTAAATATTGGCCTTTTCTAGGAAATTCTTGAAAAATCTTATAACTGTGGTTTTGTACTCTATATCCAGTTATTTGTTTTCCTCCTTTTCTTTCATTTGTGATCTTTTTCTTCTTCCCCGCATTTTCACTGCTTCTCTGAGTTGGTAGAGTAGCTTTGTGTGGTATATGTCCTATAGAGCCCAGTGGCTCAGTTTCCCCCAGTTACCTGAGGAGGACACTTTTGGTGCACCCCTTTGTGGACTGTGAGCACAGCCTTGTTGTAGTTAAGTCTTGATTGTTGTTGATATCACTGGGAGGAATTAACCTCTGGGCCGAATGGCTGTGAGGATCAGCTGTGTCTATGCTGCGAGAACTGTGCTGGAGACACCCTTATGAGACATGACTTGCAAAATTGCAAAAGCATCTGTGCTCAGCTTGGATGGGGCAAGTCTCAGGTTGCAGCAGACAGCTTTGGCTTCCATCAGCCATCCCCTATTAGGCTCCTGGTTTTCAGTGTCCCTCAGTAATCACTGCAAGCACCTCTGAGAAAAGGCCACTCTTGAGTTTTGCCTGCTGCCAGACAGTCCAGTTTGTCGCTGAATGAGTCTGGGTTCCCTGAAACTCGCCTAGAACTGGAGTTCAACCCAGTTGGGAGCTTCTGAATCCTTCCCACTTTAGAAAGCCAGCTGCGCCTTCAGCTGCCCAAGCATTCAGCAGTCAGGCCTCTCTGTGTGTGCATGTATGCCTCTGGACTTCTGCTTTCCACAGCTTCTGTGAATCTCAGTGTGCTTTCTTTTTTCCTGACAGTCCAGATTCCCACCAAATGGGATTGGAGTTCAGCACAGTTGGAAGCTTCCATCTCCCTCACACTTGAAGAATCCAGTCTCACAATCAGCTGCTCATGCACTCAGATGCCCGTCCTCTCTGCACCAACACACATCTCTGTACCTCAGCCTTTTGCAGCTCCTCTGAGTCTCAATGTACTTTCCTCTTTCCTTCTAGTTGTAGAATTTTCACTCAGCCAGCTTTCCTGTGGTTCTGGATGGTGTCTGTTTTGTCTTTTAGTTGTAGTTTTGAAATTGTTGTGCAAGGCAGCAGTTTAGGTGTTTACCTATGCTGCCATTTTTGTTTCTTCCTTGGCTGCAGGCTCCTCCCCTGCCTGAACCCTGTTGGGGCTCTTGCAGGAGACAATCAATTGATGTGTTTCTCTCACACAAATATTTCTCTCTGTCTTTCCTTCTTTCTTCCACTCTCTTCTTTCGGTCTTCACTATGTATTAAGTCTTAGTCACATCAGTGGTGAACCTGCGGGGAAAAGGCTGCACAGGTGGGGGCCTATCTATCCAAAATTTCTTCATTTAATTTATGAACATGCTCCTTTCTTGGACAAAAAATTTCATGTTTAGTTATATTTACTGTTTCCAAAGATAGCTTCAATGTTAGAACTGTTACAAATCATTTGACATTCAGCTCATAATGTCAACAAAAACAACCAAATTCCTGATCAGCAATGACAAGTAAAATATACACATGCTTTTGGTGCCAGTGAGAGCTTTATATGTATTATGCATGCATGAGTCAATGTGTATTTTTAAACTAGAGGCTGGGTGCACAAAATTTGTGCACAGGGGGTGGTCTCCTCCTCCCAGTCTGCTATCCTTTCCAATCTTGGACCCCTCAGGGGATGTCCAACTGCTGGTTTAGGCCTGCCAGCCTGGTTGCCCCTTATTGCCCACTGCTGGCCTGGTTACTCCCAACTACCCCATCCCTGCCAGCCTGATCACCCCTCACTGACCCCTCTGCCTTCCTCGTCACCCCTCACTGCTCCCCCATTCTGGCTTGATTTTCCTAACCCCTCCCCCCCAGGCCGGGTCTGATCACCCCACACAACCTTCTGCTCAGTTGTTTGGTCGCCCCTCTCTAACATCCCTGCCCGTCTGGTCTCCCCATGCAGCCTGCTGTTCAGTCGTTTGATCACCCCTCACTAACCCTCTTGACAGCCTGGTTGCCCTACCCAGCCTGCTGCTCAGTAGTTTTGTTGTCCCACACTCAACCCCCAGCTGGCCTAGTTGTTCCACACAGCCTCTTTGATTGTCGGTTCGGTTGTGATGGGCTCTTAGGCTTTTATTATTATAGATTGCCAGTGCTCTTCATATGTACCAGTCAGTCAGTTGGATGGTCAGATGGATGGATGGTCAGTCACTTAGCCTTTTATATATAGAGAGAGATATTATCACTGCCTTCCAAGCCAATGTTCCCCAAAGTATAGTCCTGAAACTACTGCATCAAAAACAGCTGTGGTGCCTATTAAAATAAAGACTTCTGCATCTCATCCACAGTGATGTTAATGTGTTGGGCTTTGGAAAGTCTGAGGATTTTGCATTTTTAATACTTGCTCCATGTATCTCATGCACACACAAGTTTAAAATTCAAAGTTTTGTAAAACTGATCTATTCATTTTGCAAAAGCTCATGTTAATTCAGTTGATAAGTGGCCTCTTTATGAACAAATAGCTCTTTCAATAATTATGCTGATACCTGATTCCTAGTGTATGCATATAAAACAATTAAGATCTTTACACATTCTTTGCTATTTAGTTTAGCTCTTGTGTTATCCACTCTTCCTATGTATAACCTGGCATCCAGGAGCTGCTGTCTGGGTAAATGAATGAACAATTAATTAGGTTGATGACCGTTTCACAATAATGGCATCCTGGCATTAATTTACAAATTAGCATTTGGGTTGGGTTTAGAGATAACTAGTACAAAGCAATTATATCCTTGTTTAGATATAAGAATTCTCAGTCAAAGGAACAAATATTTTGTAAAATGGAAACCAACATTTTAAAATGAGCAACATAATGAATTTGAGATTGTGTATGCAATTCAAGAAAGCATAAAAATAAATATTAAAGCCCTAAGCACTTTGGCTCAGTGGATAGAGCATCAGCCTGTGGACTGAAAGGTCTGAGGTTTGATTCTGGTCAAGAGTATGTACCTTGGTTGTGGGCACATCCCCAGTAGGAGGTGTGCAGGAGGCAGCTGATCAATATTTCTATCTATGCATCTTCCTTCCTCTCTGTAAAAAATAAATAAAATATATTAAAAAAATAAACATTATAATATCTTTTTACTCTCTGTATATAATTATATGTAATGACCCATGACTGCAAAAATGTGGCCTTGTAGGAATAAGATTCAGAATGAATTGTCAATACATTGTCAATAATCAAGTTTTTAAAATTTTGTCTAAATAGTTATCATTTTGGTCAGCAATGTCACTTTGATGAAATGTTGCTCACACTTGTTTGGTCCTCTATTGTGACTATATATAGTGACTATATTGTGACTATATATAGCTGATGTTAATGATAACTGAGTAGAGTGATTGAATTTCGTATAATTTATTTACAAGTCTGAGAATAGACATGAATAATGGATGGAAAAACATAAAGAGAAAAGACTGTCATCCTTTTAATTAACACAATTTTTACCAGAAACTAGTATATGTACCACTTATGTTTAAAATTAAAATTCATTAATTAAATTAAAATTCATTAAATAGTATTTACATAGAACATGTATCACTTTTTTAGAATATTTGAGAATAGCAAGACTATATTTGGTTATCTGATATGGACAAAGTAATTGTTTTAGAATTTCAACAAGATTTGCAAGTCTATGACATTTAGGTTTCAATTCATCAAGTGTTTATTGATGCCTTTTCTATGCTCTGAACCATTACTGTCTCACTTTGAGTGAGCTTCATGAAAAAGTTTCAAAATTGGTCTAATTCGCACTCGCTCAGCAACACTTTAAGTCCTTTTCAAAATACATATTCCTGGACCCATACATACAGAAATTTCCAATGTATTGGCATAAAATTGTTCTTAGGATTTTGCAATAATGGATTTCTGGTGTTCTTGAATATATACAAATCTGAGAATCACTGGACTGGAAAATAAATTAGATTTTAGTTTTGCTTATTATTTCATGCTTAATTAAAATATTGCATAATTGATGATAAACAGTGCCTTCTGTGTTTTTATCCTCTGAAGTCTGAATAATTTTAAAAATAATTGAACCATAAACAAATTTCAGAAGTTGCACCTTATCCCAGGCAAACAGCTATGCCATACTACTAGCAGAGCATATATTTCCTAAATTACTTGCAAGCTACTAAAAGAGATAATTTTTCTGCAGGATACAGACACAATTTTCTTACCCACTTTTTATATTTTAGGTATCAGAAACTTTGTGAGACTTCTTTCTTCTTAAGGGTATTAATCTTAGTTTTTCCTACTTATTTAAAAAAAAGCTGAAAAAATAACTCAACAAAGTTTAATTGTTTTAAGCCTTTGAATCTGCTAAAAAGCAATATTGGTATGTATCTGTGACTAATTTCTATAAGAAAAATCTCTTAGAGGAGGCCTAATTCTAATCTATTTCTAGCAACATTTAATGAAAGAAATAAGCTTGAAAGTATTTGAAATGCCTTTAAAATAATTTTCATTTTTGCAGAGTTAATGTACTTGTATTATTTTTGAAGAGTTTAAAAGGAAGCAACTTATTATCTGTCACATAATTACCAACCAAACAATTAAACCAATTACTGTATACATATTCATTGTATGTGTTACTTGCCTGTCTCAGCAAAGTATTGTACTAAGAATAATAGACAATATTAATCCTAGGAAAATGGGGAACACCAAGTTAGAATTAGTCACAGTTTCTGCTCCTTGGAGTTTGAAGTTAGATATGGACATAAGACTTATAACTCAATGAATAACTTGGGGCCTTTTTTTATGGGTTAAGAGGGACTCAGTACGTGGAATGGCCCACTTATTTTAAAGGGGAGGGATGAAGAAGTGGCTAAGTAACTAGGTGGCCACACAAATAGTGGATAAAGGTGTTCAGATTCAGAGACTTACTAAGATTTGGGCTCAGAGCTTTAGAGTCACAGCCCTAGAAGAAATTAAAAAAGCCCCAGAACAAACTCCTTCATTCTAAGAAGAGGAAGTAAAATTCCAGTAATCCATCCAAGGGCCAAGTGAGCTTAATCACTTTGGTTGTCAAAAGGCAATGAAAAAATTAAATAGCTTGCATAAAGTACGCCATATTAAAGATGAAATGACAATGAAAGTGATCATATTTTCATATGAATAAATCAGAAGATAAATGCCTAATATCAGTTCAAATATGCACCTAATTTCAACTAAAGCTGAATTATATAAACTTTGACGTCTATATATTATAAATACACACTCATTATTTTATTATTACAAAATGGGTTTATAATGAACAGCTAAAAAACTATATCCCATTACATTTCTATTTTAAGATAAATTAAAAAAATTCTGAAGATAATTAAAACAGTATTGCCCTAAAGTCACTGTAAGAATTCAGAAATTGTAGTAAGTGATTTATTTCTCATATGTAACAACAACAACAAAATCTAAAAGGATTTGCAAAATAATTTAGTCACTGAAGTTTATTAAAAGACAACAAACTTAAGAAAAATAATATATATTTATTACTAAAGATGATAATATTCAGTATAAAAAGGGACAACTGTGCCAAACTACTTTAATGTTTCCTGGGTATAGTTGTGGATTCAGGTCTCAGCTTATTTGACAATCTTATTAATAGTATTTTCTATATTTGATTTTGAATGTAACTACCAGCATGATCCAATTTACACAACACACACACACACACACACACACACACACACACATACACACAGTAATAAAACAAGCAAAAAAATGTTTCAAATATAAGTTAACTGTTTTTGTCTTAGTTTATATTTATGTTTATAGATAAGCACTCTGTTTTACCTTTACTTGTATAATTTATTCACTTATTTGTATTAGGAGTCTCAAAGCCCTATTTATTTCTCTATAAACTTTTGGGCTTTTAGTAAAAGTAAAAATCTGCTATATAAATTAGAAAGAAATACTTTTTTTTTTTAAGACAAAACATGCTTTCATATATAACAGTGTTTGAAGAATTGGGAATAGCCTATTTTCTCAAGAAGTGCAACTGTCTACTCATTATGTGGCTTGCTTTCGTCATCTTTTTTTATGCATGAATAAAGTGAACATTCATTTCTTAAGGTTCAAACTGTCAAAATTATAGTTTAGAATACCCTTCTCCAGGGTAAACCATTAGCTTTTTGGAATTTTAAAAAGGAGCTCTGCTCTATATTTTATGATAAATTGTTGGAATAAAATAATTTTATTAGCCATTTAACTATATTAAACATTTTTAACTTCTTTAAAAAATAATCACTAGAGATTTTCTTGATATTATAGAGTCAAAATATAAACAGTAATTCATATAATTATAGACTGGCCTAGGTTCATTCATGTTGGTTCTAGATAGCAGGATTGTGAAATGATTTGTTTTCTGAAACTTTTTATTTGTTTTTATCAATTTGAATTTTTCTGTCTTTTCATCATCAATAGGATGTTTCATAAATTCTAATTTAAAACATATAATATGTCATGGGTTTGGAAGCAGATAAAAACAACAAAATATTTTATTAAAATATTTGAATAAAAGAATGAATTAGGTTGAAGAAGACCCTACAGCATTTTTATTATTATTTTTTATACATATCTCCCCATCGCCCCCCCCCTGGCATAACCCAACCCCCCAGTGTCTGTGTTCATTGGTTATGTTTATATGCATGCATACAAGTCCTTTGATTGATCTCTTATCTACCTCACCTAAATTTAATCTTCCTGCTGTAATTTCACAGTCTGTTTGAAGCTTTACTGCCTCTGTATATATCTTTTTGTTCATAAGTTTATAATGTTCTTTATTATCCACAAACAAGTGAGATCATGTGATGCTTCTCCTTCATTGACTGGCTTATTTCACTAAGCATAAGCCTCTCCAGTATTGTTAGAAAAATCTGGCTACATTATGGATAGCTTATTGGATCAGAAATTAGAGATTTTAAACAGATAATAATGTGTGTGTGTGTGTGTGTGTGTGTGTGTGTGTATGTGTGTGTGTGTGTGTGTGTGTGTATGTGTATAATGAGTAAATTTACCTGTTTATTCAGTTTGATTCATAATTGCTTGAAAGAGGAGCTGTTCACCTACTGAGAACAGTGAAAGATGAGTACATACAAGAATACTCCTGATTGGGAAATATTGAAAACTTTAGGGTGGGTTAATAGAAAAAAATGGGACTTGAGCTATTATAAATGAGCAATAAATCTTTCCTTAAATATCACTGTTTCTAAATATTAAACCACTATTGTTTTCTCTCAGCTAGGAGAGTCAGGGCACATCAGAGAAATAATACAGGGAATAGTTTGATGTTCAAAGTGAAATGAAAAATATCAGTGATGCTTATATATCCCAATAAGAGCCAATATGCAGTACAAATGAGCTTGTAAGTATACAAAGCTATTAAACAAAATATTACTAGTTATCCATCATCTCTTACATTTTATCTGCCATTTTATATTACTGGATTAAAACACACTTTTAGAATTACACAAAATGTTCGTTACGTTTGCTTAGCAACTCCCACATTACAAAGAGTGGTTTAGGTAGTTTTCAAGGCAAAGCTAGGATGGCATATTTGTATAATTAACATTTGAAAAGACATAAGTGGAATGATATGGAGGTACTGGAAAATCTTCGCATCATTTAAAGTGAGAAATATTAATTTTGTGGATTAGCAATTTGTCACCTACATGAAACATACTCTCACAGCTATGGGGATCAAACAAATGTATGCCTTACTGAAAGTCATTTCTAAAGCACCTGTTCCAGACAAAAAGATAAATTACTTTTAGTTTTGGTTTACATGAATATTATTTGAGATGTGTGGGTCATTTGCCACTGATTTGGCATCAGTAAGAAGAATTCACAGATGTGACCACCCAGGATCAGAAATTACTGAGCTAAAGCACAAGAAAAGGCTTACAGAATTAGATAATGAAGGAGAAAAGCTCCCTTTGGGAGCTTAATATTTGAGCCAGTTAGACCCAATGATATTAAATTTTTCCTTCATCAGAGTGATCAATTCTAGTCAATTTTATCCTGAATTATCACTGATATTGGGTTCTCCATCATCTTTTTAGTGGATTACTAAAATTGCCTCTAAGGTCTCCACACTTTTGGATTTCATACCATTTTCCATGCTAAAGGTCAAAATAAAAATCTGAGAGATTACTCCCCTAATTGGATGACTTACAAATCAAGTGATAGCCTCTTACTTCTATTTTTCTATCTTATTATTTTCCTCTTTTACCATGAATACCACTCCTATATTCTATATCCATAAGATACTGAAGTATTATCTGCTTTCTAGTCTTCAATTCTTTGAAGATGCTGTTCTCCCAGCCTGAGTTATTGGTCTCTGCTTTTTTGTTCTCATCCTCAATGAAATGGATAAAATGGATGTCTGAGCTGAACTATATAACTCCCAAAATGTTGTTGACATACCCATGATATGTTTACTCTCCAATTCTATAATGTAAAAATGTGTGGAAAATTTAAGAAAAAAAAACATATGTATTCAATTATATATATATATATATATATATATATATATATATATATATATATATATATTATTTTTGGCAACTCCAAGAGGTCCCAGATAAAAAAAAATGCTTGTTGAGAATTATTGTCAGGAATAATAATGATTAATGCCAGTGATTAATATTTAATACTTATTAAGACTCCTTTATACAATCTATAGGTTTTATATCTGTCTACCACTATGTGGGTATTTATTTCAACTTTAGGAAATCTGAAATGGCATAACTACTTAAAGAAATGGGTGAATCTCAATGAAAAAAATCTAATTAATGTTGTTTTGTTATGTAGGTTTCATGCCAGCCATCTAATCTAATATATGACTTAGATGAAAGTTGAGTATGGAACATGTGTCATCAATATCATTCCAAACTCATTAAACATTCAAGGCAGAAATCATCCTTGTCAGTCTTATAGTCCAGAAGATTGCCTCTCACCAAGGCTAATTAACTTAATGTCATAGTGAGTTTTGACCATAGTTTGCAAAACCAGTTATTTTTAACTCCAAAACATTGCACCATTCTACCTCCATGTAATAAATCTAAACTCTTCTCAAAACATAAATACTACACTAGTCTATCAAGCAAATTTATTTGTGTCTCAAAATATAGATAGAAAAAAATGGATAAAGGGAGATGTCTTTATTTCCAATTTATGACTCCATAGAGCTACTCTTTATAGGAAGAGAATCTTACAATTTTCTAACTAATAAAACTGCCACATCAATAGACAGCCTCAGAAATAATATCCACAGGATTAGTTAAGGGAAATTTTTCTTCCTATACATTTTCCAATCTTCACAAGTATAAAGAGTAATTATGACAAGACATAGGCCATACTTGGTGATAAAAGAATCATTGCACCTGGATTGCTAGAGAAACCTTAATAAACTAAGACAAATTGAAACTAATCTAGATGAAAATGATGTCCAGGAAAAATGTCTTAGTAACTGCCACCTAAACAAAGAGTTATATCTGCACTAGCAATTGTACTCTTAATCCAATCATGTTTTCTTGCTGTGATCTGAAGCATTAATCTTTTACAGTAAGATAATACTTTATTAATCCCTTATTATAAAAAAAGGCAACACTAACTTTCTTCTGGGGGAAAATCCTGTATATTTCCTAAATATTTGATAGTATAGAATGTATAGAAATTTTAATGCCTTGAGTTATTCCCAAATGTCCTATATAATAAAAAAAGCTAATAGGGAGAGACTGGACAAAAATCAGACATCTATGGATGAGGACAATGTGGTGGGGGAGGTAATGGCAGGAGGGATGGGAGCTGGATGCAGGGGAGCTAATGGGAGGAAAAAGGAAGAACAAATGTAATAATCTGAACAATAAAGATTTATTAAATTAAAAAAATGCTAATATGCAAATCAACAGAACAGTGGAAAGACTTGGTTGCTATGACACACATTGTCCACTAGGGAGCAGATGCTTAATGCAGGAGCTGTCCCCTGGTGGTCAGTGTGCTCCCACAGCGGGAGCACCACTCAGCCAGTGGTCCTGAGCCAGGCTCATAGCTGGCGAGCACAGTGGCAGTGGCGTGAGCCTCTCCTGACTCTGCAGCAGCACTAAGAATCTCCAACTGTGAGATGTCTGACAGGTAGCTCGCCTAAGCCATTGGTTAGACATCCCACAAGGGCTCCAGGAATGCGAGAGGGTACAGGCCAGGCTGAGCGAACCCCTTGAGTGTATGAATTTCGTGCACTGGGCCTCTAGTTAAAATATAAAAATAGAAATTGATATTTTATATGTTATAATTGCAGCTTACCATTTTATTTGCTTTTTACTTTATAATCATACAGAAGCAAGTTATTTTAAATTTAACATGTAATTATAATTGATTAGTTACTGGAATTGGTCATAATAATCTACTTTATACATATTTATCCTAATAGGCTTTGTTATTACAGTTGGGAACCCCTTTGCTTAGACATCAAATTTTCCTCATTACATTAAAAAAATGATATATATTTAATTGGCCAGTTTGAAATTTTTATTTTATTTTTTATTATCTATTCTTTCCAGTACAACACATTATTTTCTTAGAATAAATTATTAAAATGAGTTAAAGATATAATGGATACATAAATAACAATGCAAATGCACAAAGAGAAAAGGGTTGTTTGGGGGAAAATAATATCATATACAATTTAGTCTTGTTATTTTCTATATTTTGAAGGATTACAAGCATTAAATTTACATTTGTAGAGGGAAGAAAGAATAACAGCATATCTGAAAAGCAGACATGAATATAAAGCAAATATATGCTTTTGATCTAAATTACAGGCATTAATTTACCAATGGCATGGTAATGTTAGACGTTTTTAAACTGACCCATATAACTTGAAATGCAGATTCAATGTTTTTCAGCTTGA
>PVJN01051255.1:0-14522 GCA_004026805.1 Lasiurus borealis | reverse complement strand
GTTGTGGACTCCATCCTCAGTTGGGGGTTTGCAGGAGGCAGCCAATCAATGATTTTTCTCATCAATGATGTTTATATCTTTCTCTCCCTCTCCTTTCCCCTCTGAAATCAATAAAGATATATTAATTTAAAAAGTTTGCTGGAAGAGTCATGGAGTTACATACTTTTCCTTGGGATCATATTTACAATCCTATGAAGATGTGCAGTGGGAAAATAAAGCCATTATATAGAATTGCCCTTTATAACACTTTGCATCTATTCAGTTATTAATGTATACAAGATTGTATGGAGTCTAATCAAAATAACAATCCATTATTCTAATTTATTAGTTCTCTGCATGGCAGAATGTAATTAATGGTGTCACCACAAAACTATCACAACGTGACAGCTCCATAAAAGACTTTGGGATTCAAAAGCCAGGTTATTATTTTACAGGAACAATTCTGTCCATATATTTAAACCCACAGCCTATTTTAAACCCAGACATTTATGAAAATTGGATTTCAAGTTGAACATAAACATGAGATTTTGAAAAAGAACCCAAGGGCAGAAAGGCATGTCTAGACTTAGAAATACTCTAGAGTGATTTTGAGGATCAGTTTTGCAGCAATATAAGTGCACATTAAAGTCCTATTGAGGCACTGTCTTTTCTCTGTCTTTATAAACATTTGCAGTTATCAAATCCATCACCTGTGGTGGTAGAGCTGACCCACTTAGCAAAGAACAAACTTATTTACTACTACAGATGAGCACATTAACAAGTATTCACTCAAACTAATGTCTACATATGCTTTTTAAAAAATCACCACAGTTTCAAACAGGGCTTTAAGGCCATATAAATGTAGCTTATAAATCCAATCATGCCTTCTCACTTGTAGAAAGTTTTATATGTGGAAAAAGGAGGCAACATAAAGAAAAAGTGGCAGGGGTTGGGGAGAAGGATAGTTCCTGAGATCAAATGCCTAACAGATATAAACTGAGTCTAAGCTATTGAGTTCATATCACAGTCATTTTTAAGTATAACAGTTTGAAAATATACAAGTTATATCATTCTAGGAAAATTCAGTTATCATTTACTCTTCATGATCAACCTCTCACAGAAGCTTAGGAAGAGGAGGGACCTTGAAGATGATCTATTTCTTCTTCAAATCTGATGTTGACTTTTCATTTCCTAATCTCCTGTACAGGTAATACTTATTCCTTTATTAACAGCTCAAGGTCTGCATATCTATTTATGTTTCAAAGCAAAGGACAGGTTATGTGACCCTAATGAAGAAGAAGGACACAACTTCAAGCAATGTCAACTACCATTCTGCGATTCTCAAATATGAAAGATAACACTCCTATCTCACTTATCAAAACAAAAATCACACCAGTCATCCATAGAACGTATAACTGATTATCTGTTTCCTGTTCAATTTCTTTTTTAATGATCTATGTCAGTCCTTCTTCCCAAAGAAAATAATCTGACCTATTATATTTCTAATATTGATGCCTCTGTATTTCTCACAGATTTTCACACTTCTACAAATTACTGAAGAAAATGTTAAAACTTTCAGAATTTCATAAGATGTCCTAAACAATGCCACAACTCACTAACTCTTAATAGGCGACCTTGAAGTAGGTGGTTTCTAAAAGAAAATAAAAAGCAATGATCAAGGTAGAAGCATGCCAGAAAGCATTTGGACTTTTGTTTACTCTAGATTTACATCCTGGGAAATGGAGGGCTCAGAATAACAGGTGGTTTTCCTAAAATTCGGTTTTAGGAAGCAGAGTCTCACAGGCTGAGGGTAGCCCCAGCCCCGGGAATGATTCTTGCACCTTGGGGACTGTGATCTTTGAAGATTCTGGGAACTATCTCCTCAGTCCCTACCCCCTACCTCTCTTTCCCTGATATCATGGCTCAGTGGCAAATGGAACATCAACCTTGGAGCACCAGCTTCTACTCACCAGACCAGATCCATCCCGAACACCTCAAACCTGGTTTCCTTTAAGTCTATTGATATGAAGGGAAGGAGAATGGACTATAGATTCATTTTTTCACCACATACTAGTTGCAAGGCTTTGTGTAAATACTGTAACTTCTTCGAGCTTCTCTAAAGTGGGAATAAAAGTGCTTAGTTTACAAATGGATGTAAGAGATTAAGTAGGTATGAGACAACATCTATCACAGTGCTTGTTTTATGGCTGGACTTCAATAAATTCCAGGTGCCCCTAAGTTGTCAGATAGACCCATCTCTGCAATCAATCATCTACCCCAGCCAAAAGATAATGATTTTGTCCCATTCTTAAAGCTTGGCATGCATAAAAAATTGCTCCTCCGAACCATGAAAAGGATAAAATGCGCTTGCTTTGTCTCACTTGGGTTTAGGAACAGAGCATAATAATTCTTCTGGGTCCACCCATCTGGGAGCAATGTGCCAGTTTGTTTCCTGTATCAGTTAGTATTGTTGATTGTAAGTAAAAGAAACCATCCCTGGCTAATTTAAGTAGAAAAGGAATTTACTAGAAAGACTTGAGATTTGCTCAAGGAATTGAAAGGCAGATGGGAAACTTAGCTTGGGAAATGTCAGGAAGTAAGAGAGCCCTTAGCAGGCACCAGCATTGCTCTTGTACCAATTGTGCCCCTGGTGGCACCTCTGCCCCTACTGCCATCCCATCAAACATCATTGCCACAGGGCACTCGATGCTGCCCAGCATTCCTTATGCCCTTCTCCAGATTCTGCTACTTGATCCTTGATCCTGCCAAGGATAATTTCTACTAAGTCTTGAATTTTGGATACATTCCCTTGAGATTCCAATTTCTTAGTTGTCAAAATGGCAAATGTCAACTACATCCCATAAGTGGCTTTCAAAGCAAAAATCAGCCAAGTTTTTTTTTTTAATATTTTTATATGTGTTCTATTCATCTCAAAAAGAGAAAAGGAAAGGGAGAGAGAAACATCAGTGATGAAAAAGGATCATTGATTGGCTGCCTCCTGTAAGATTCCTGCCCTCTTTTGAGGATCAAGCCCAGCAACCCTGGCATATGCCCTGACCAGAAATTGAACCATGATCTTCTGGTTCATAGGTCTACACTCAACCTCTGAGCCACACCAGCTGGGCCAACCAAGATTTGCTATACCTCCTAAAAAGGAGGTCTCTTTGAAGAAGGAAAAAACTGTAGTTACTGCCATCTTCTTTAGAGAGGAAAGGCATCTAGTTAAATAATCAGCTCTATCAGATTTCTCCAACTACTACTTCTATACCTATGCACAATCCCATGTTCAGACAGGTTGGACTTGAGAAGAGTCACCATTTTACAAGAATAGGAACTATCTCCTCAGTTCCCATCCCCACCTCTCCTTCCCTGAGGTCATGGCTCAGCGGCATATGGAACATCAATCTTGGAGTACCAGTTCCCATGCACTAGACCAGATCCATCCCCAACACTTTAGACCTGGTTTCCTTTAAGTCCATTGATATATAGGGAAGGAGAATGAACTATGGTGATGCTGGTGAATATTTTTGAATATACTCCCTTCTGGCCTGCATAGTTTCTGTTGAGAAATCAGCTGACATTTGTATGAGTACTCCCTTGTAGGTAACTGTTTTTCTCTTGCTGCTTTCAAGATTCTCTCTCAAGTTTGGTCAGGTGGTAGAGCACTTGAATGTCTAATCTCTGAATAGCTAAAATATTTCAGGGTAGGCACAATGTATATTTAGTTCAAAACATACCTTCAGTGTCTAAATAGTATATAGTGAAGAGCAGAGACCCAATAAATATTTGTTGAATGACATGCTAAATTTGAAATACAACATGCAAGAGAGACTACTCTATAGTCACATACCACATAATGATATTTCTGTCAACAATGGACCACATATAAAATGGTGATGCCGTAAGATTATAATGGAGCAGAAAAATTCCTTTTGCCTAATGATCATATAGCCACCATAATGTTGTTACTCACATGTTTGTGGTGATGCTGGTATAAACAAACCTACTGTATTTCCAGCCATATAAAAGTATAGCACATACAGTTATAAACAGTACATAATACTTGACAATGATAATGACTATGTTTTTGGCTTATGTATTTCCTATAATATACTTTTTATCAATATTTTAGATTATACTCTTTCTATTTATAAAAAAAATTACTATAAAACAGCATGTCACTTTATGTTAGCAGCAGCCTCATACTTCTCATGTTTACTGTGTCTCTTGAGTGCACCATTTTCTCTTGTGTTTGATTCAATCTCATGCTGTTTATACGGTAACATAATGTACAGGCTTATAGCCTAGGAGCAATAGGCTAAGTACTATTAGCCTAAGAGAGTAGTAGGCTAGGCCATCCAGGTTTGTGTAAATGTACTCTGTGATGTTCGCACCATGATTAAATCACCTAACAATGCATTTCTCAGAATGTATCTCTGTTGTTAGGTAGCACATGACTTTATACAGTTGTAAAAGGTACATTAAATGAGTACAACTCATTGTAGATATTAAAAATGAACTTTTAAGTTTTTCCTTCAATATCCTTTGAGACATGTATCTATCCCTTTCCATTGGATAAAAATCTCTGACAGATTCATAGACTATCCTCTTTTTTTTTAAAAAAAAAATCTTTATTGTTCATATTATTCCAGATGTTCCTGTTTTTCCCTCCCATAGGTCCCCTCCACCTGATTCCATCCCCCACTCTATGCCCTTACCCCCTCGCTACTGTCCTCAGCCATAGGTATACAATTTTTATCTAATCTCTTCCTGCACCCTTCACACCCCCTTGCCCCTAAGAATTGCCAGTCCATTCCCTTTCTATGCCCCTGATTCTATAATATTCACCAGTATATTCTGTTCATCAGATTTTTTTTACTTGATTTTTAGATTCACTTCTTGATAGATATGTGTTTGTTGTCACTTTGTTGTTCATAATTTTTATCTTTACCTTTTTCTTCTTCCTCTTCTTAAAGAATACCCTTAAGCATTTCATATAATCCTGGTTTGGTAGTGATGAACTCCTTTAACTTTTTCTTATTTTTGAAGCTCTTTATCTAACCTTCAATTCTAAATGATAGCTTTGCTGGGTAGAGTAATCTTGGTTGTAGTTTCTTGCTGTTCTTCACTTTGAATATTTCTTGCCACTCCTGTCTGGCCTGCATAGTTTCTGTTGAGAAATCAGCTGACAATTGTATGGGTACTCCCTTGTAGGTAACTGTTTTTCTCTTGCTGCTTTCAAGATTCTCTCTTTGTCTTTTGCTGTTGGCATTTTAATTATAATGTGTCTTGATATATCCTCTTTGGATTCTTTTTGTTTTGGGTTCTCTGTGCTTCCTGGAGTTGTAAGTCTATTTCTTTCACCAGGTAGAGAAAGTTTTCTGTCATTATTTCTTCTAATAGGTTTTCAATATTTGGCTCTCTCTCTTCTTCTGGCACCTCCATAATTCAGATATTAATACACTTGAAGTTGTCCCAGAAGCTCCTTATACTATCTTCATATTTTTGGATTATTTTTTCTTTTTGTTTTTCTGGTTGGATGTTTTTTGCTTCCTCATATTTCAAATCTTTGGTTTTATTCTTAGGGTCCTCTAGTCTACTGTTGGATTTCTATATATTATTCTTTATTTTAGACAGTGTATGCTTAATTTCTGACTGGTCTTTTTCCTTTTTTTATATTTTTATTTGGCATTCTCATTAAGATCCTTGAAGGTCTCACTAAGTTCCTCAGAAGTCTCACTAAGTTTCTTGGCAGTTTCTAGAAGATTCTTGAGTAACTTTATAACTGTGGTTTTGAACACTATGTCCAGTCATTTGATTTCCTCCATTTCTTTTATTCATGGCATGTTTCTTGGTCTCTGCATTTTGGCTGCTTCCCTGTGTTGATGGAGTGGCTTTGTGTGGTAGGTGATCTATGGGGCCTAGTGGCCCAGTCACCTGAGGTGGACACTCTTGATGCACCCCTTTGTGGGCTGGGTGCACAGTCTTGTTGTAGTTAAGCCTTGATTGCTATTGGTACACTGGAGGAATTGACCTCCAGGCCAATTGGCTATGAGGATAAGCTGTGTCTATAATGGAAGGACTGCTGTGCTGGAGGCAGCCTTATGGGGCAGGATTTGCTTCAGTGGGGCTCTGGTGCTCACCGAGTTTACCTCTTGAGTGTGTGACTTATGAATGTGAGGAGATTAAATCTGGTGTCATCTCACACTGACCTCTAGGTACACTGGTTCCTGGATCTACAAGGAGGTGCAAGTCAGCAACTGTCTGAGGCCACCCAGCAGGAACTAAAGGGTGATCTGCAGATTTCTCCTCTTTGCTTGAGGTTTGAAAGTTTTAGAGTTGTCTGACCCAGCTGCAATTTGTTAGGTTAAGCTGTGAAAGGACAGGTCATTCACATGCAAAAGCTGCTGTGCACAGCTTGGGGGTGTTGTAAATTGGGTGGAGCAAGGTCTTAGGGAATCACTAGAGTGTGGCAAATAGTGATGGCTGTCAGTCAGCTATCTGCATTTCCGCATTTCCATGTCTCAAGTCCTGTGCCCTAGCACAGTAAACAATGATTCCTGCATGCACCCCTGTGAGAAAGCCACCCTCACTTTCCGACCCAATGGTAGACAGTCCAGTTTCTCCCTGTATGAGTCTGGGTCCCCTGAGTCTTACTGGAAACGAGTTCAGAGAAGTCGGGAGCTTATAACTCCTTCCTGAATGAAAAAAACAGTGCATGCAGTTGCCAGCTCGATTCACGCACGTCTCTACCTTTGCTTTTCCGAGACTCTGCACCTCCTACACAGTCTCAATGAGCTTCTTTCTTTTCTTCTAGTTGTAGAACTTCTACTCAGCCAGCTTTCCCATGATTTTAGGTGATAGTCATTTTGTCTTTTAGTTGTAGTTTTGGTGTGGTTGTGAGGGGCAGCACATATAAGTGTATACCTTATGCCATCATCTTGGTTTCTCTAGCCTTGTCACTCTTAAGTAGTAGTAAATCATTTTAAACTTAAAAAAATTCTTTATTGTTGAAACTCAGTATTACATATGTCTCCTTTTCCCCACTCCACCTTGACCTCTCCCCAGCCACCTCCACCCCCTAGTGTCACTGGAAGCCATTACATCATGTCATAATTGCAAGAGTTTCATAGAAAGTTTGATGGAACTTGGGGACTCAACAAGGGCTGAGTCACATATGTTATCGACTATTGAGAATGGCTAAAGGCATTTCCCCAAACCTGAAAAGGATGATTGCTTGCTGCCAGACAGCTCAGGGCATCTTAATCTACATGTCATTGCCTCCTACTGGCCAAACACCTGAATAGCCATAGGCAATTCTCATTCTGACAATGGATTCTGTACTTAACTCTACTCTTGGATGTATATATCTCCATCTTGCCTTAGGAAAATTTGTATTAAAACAAGGGCTCATGAGATGAGAAGAACTTGGTTTCTTTAGCCAAGCTCCTCTGCCCTCCTCTCAAATGTCTTTCAAAAGTATGTTTCATTTCTGGACTCTTATTTAATTTATGCGCAGTCCCTTCTCCATGTTTCCTGAACCCTTCTAGATGCCAGATCAAGACCACTGGCATTACCCTAGTATCCGTGTCCATTGGTTATGCTTATATGCATGCATACAAGTCCTTTGGTTGATCTTTACCCTCCCTGTCTCTTGGCCCCTGCCTTTCCTCTGAAGTTTGACAGTCTGTTCAATGCTTCTCTGTCTCTGGATGTACTTATGTTCATTCATTTATGTTGTTTATTATATTTCACAAGTGAGTGAGATCACTTTAAACTTTAAGGTACAAAGCATGACCTTGATTCAGAAATTAGAACTTCTGGCCCAAAATATTAATCAGTACTTTATTTCAAAGGCAAGACATCACATCTCACCAGGGCCTGTAATATAGCAGCCAAACAAAGGATACCCATTGGTGCGGCAAAATGTGTAGATGAATCATGAAAGAGCACCAGGGAAAGAGTGTCACCTTTGGTTATGACTGGGGGAGGATATGCTGTATGCTGGGTAGAAGAAAGCCTGGGTAGAAGAATGAGGCTCACTCTTTTGAGATATGGGCACACCTGAAAATGCAGGAGTGCTCTCTTCACTGACTTGTTCCTGCTTTCAGAAATTATGTACTGCCTCTTAATGATGATAGGCTTTAAGGACAACAACAGCCCAATTAAAAGGCTGATCAACTAGGGAGTGTCCTGGGGTACCAACCAATAAGCAGTTTGAAATCTGTTTTTTCTTCACTTTGAAAATGTAATGCCAGCTCACTCTGATTTTCAAATACAACTCCTTATTTAACTACTTCAATAAAAGTTGTCCTTGCTCCTACAGAAAAAGGCTATGCCCTAAGTAGAAATAAGCACATCTTGCTGGCATATGTCAGTATTAAAAATATGAGAAAAATTGACTTATAATGAACAAAAGGAAAACCATGTTCTAGGTTGGTTTCCATTAGCTTTATCATTTCTATTACAGTCAGTCTTGAATTTCTCATATGATTCCAAGAAGATTGGTATAAAAACCCCAGAAATATCTAAATCTATGAGAATAACAGAGGAACCTTAGCACTGAATTAGATGTCTATTTTATCATGTTGCCTAAAAAGGTATTTTTTATAAATATAAAATGTTTTCCATTGATCTTTTATCTGTGACCATTGATAATCTCTATAAAAAAGAACTTCTCTGGTTCAAAGACTAACAGCCAACAGTAAGAATCACTACCATACAACATTCAACAAAGATAAATGAAGAGTATTTTCTCACACACTTCCAGGAATACAAGCTCCTTTCTAGAATGTAAAGTGTCTTGGGCCATGTGTGGCTCAGATGCTTAAGTGGGTGATCCAGCTGATCAATCTCCCTCAGCAAGACTCATCCTGACTCTTATTTTTTACCTTTGCTTTCAAATAGAATAATGATGTGAATAAAAATATTGTCCATAAGCATGTGAAAGATGTACAGATGGTATACAGTGTGTGTATGTATGTACAGGCTCCACCCAACACCGGAAGTTAGTGCTAGGTTGCCATTATAACCCAGCACTGACTGCCAAGGGGGCTGTGGATCAGGCCCAGAGAGAGGCCTTCAGAGAGGGAGGCAAGGTCTGATCCCCAGCCTCCAGAGCAGCAGGTGATCAGGCATTGCCTCTTTCTCTTCCTGCTTCAGCAGCAGTCCCCCCTTTATTTCTCTTTGGGCCTTCTTGAGGCCTGCTGATCAGCCCCACCTCTTTGATCAGGCCTAGAGATAGGCCCAGAGATGCTGACTGGCACAGAACCAAATCTGGGTGAAGTGCCAGGAGCCAATGGCTGCCTAGGAGATGGAGCTTTTGACACTGACTGTTATAGAAACCAACCAATCAGAACCAAATCTGGGTGAACAGTGAAGGCAGAACCTAAGGTAGGGGCTGAGGAGGGGTTTTAAGGGCGACAGCTGTTTGGTATAAGGTGTAAGAAAGTGGTTCAATTTTTTCATGACTGGTTTGGTAGTATAGTGCATATGGCTGACTATCAGTCCAGATATAGAGATTATGTGTTTTTGTTTGCCAAGAACATCACCTCCTGTTGAAAAAGGCTTTCCTACCCCCATCCATTTAATCCTATCATATATAATCAATCTATACTTCTAAAAGGGTAATATGCTAATTAGACCAGGTTCACCTGCCATCTTCTGGACATCTGACTTCCCTCCAGATAAAGCCATGGTGGTGGGGGTTGAGGCATAGGCAGTTAGGGGTAATAAGGCTGGCAGGGGAGGACAGTTGGGAGAAACCAGGTGAGCAGGGGAAGGCAGTTGCAGGCGAGATCAGGCCAGCAAGTTGGGGGCAATGAGGCAGGTAAAGGCAGTTAGGGGCAATCAGGTCAGCAGGATAGGGCAGTTAGGGGTGATCAGGCAGACAGAGGCAGCTGGAGGTGAGATCAGGAGAGCAGTTGGGGGCAAGATTTGGCTGGCAAGGGAGGACAGTTAGGGGTGATCAAACAAGTAGGCAGGTAAGTGGTTAGAAGCCAGCCGTCCCAGATTGCAAGAGGGATGTCTGACCACCAGTTTAGGCCTGGTCCCCAGCCTAAACCAGCAATTGGACATCCCCCAAAGGGTCCCTGATTGGAGAGGGTGCAGGTTGGCTCAGAGAATCTTCCTATATCCACGAATTTCATGCACTGGACCCCTAGTCCTATATAATAAAAGATAAAATATAAATTGACCCTTACGCCCTCACAAGATGGCTGCCTATGACCAGGCCAGGAGGGGGTTAGTGAGGGATGACCAAATGACTGAACAGCAAGCTGCATGGGGCAACCAGGCTGGCAGTTGGGGTGACAAGGCCAACAGGAGGGGAGGCAGTTAGCGGCGACCAGGCAGGCAGGCAGGTGAGTGATTAGAAGCCAGCAGTCCATGATTGTGAAAGGAATGTCCATTTGCCAGTTTAGGTCCAATTCCCAGCCTAAACCAGCAATTGGACATCCCCCAAAGAGTCCCAGATTGGAGAGGGTGCAGGCTGGGCTGAGGGGGACCCCCCCCCCGCATCACATGTACGAATTTTGTGCACCAGGCCTCTAGAATAACATAAACAATTTAAATGATGAACAATTAAAAGAATGCCAATTCCTTGTGTTTTGATAAGTTGATACCTATAGGTTAGCATTTAAGCACTAACCAGTTTGTAAATTCAGCCACACTACTTGCAAATCTGACATGTGCACTCCAATCTCCAAGTTACTCTGGCTGACCAGCCATTGTATTTCTGTGTCAGTCAACATGTAAACCTCCTGCAGGATCTTCCTCTGGTCCTCACTGAGTGAGGCCATTAGCATTTGACAGCAATGAGCTTTCCAATTCTGCACAACTGTCCCATTCTGGGGTGTCATAGGTGAGGAGAAAAATAAAGAAAGGCAAGTGACAATTCTTACATGAGAAGATAACTGGTAATGTGAAAAAATTCCAGTAAAAAATATCTTGGGTGGTAAGATACAAAAATAGAGCACTACTACAAACTCCAGGCCATGACACTCATTTAAGCAACAACATATTTTTGTGTGCTATCTTAATACTTAACTCTGAAGGATAACAAAGGAAATTTTAAGACATCTCAAGTCTCTGGTTTATATAGCTCTTTGATTTTTGTGTCCTCCACTGTCTCCTTTTCTTTTCACAATTTCATCAACTATGGGAGCTTCCTAAAACCCAGGTGTATTGGGAAGCAGTTTTATTTCTTTATTCCCCTTCTTCTCTGAAAGCCTTACACTATATGCAGCTTCAGCATCACTCCTTCATCAAGAACTTTCAAAATCAGTACCTTAAGGTCAAACTTTCATCTAAGCTAAATGAATTCTTCCATTTCGATAATTTACCTCAAACTCAGCAGATCTAAGCCCAGGTTTAACATTTTACTATAAAATCTGAAAATACTAGTCAAGATGGAGAGTTGGTAAATGTGGTACTTGCCTTCTCCTGCATCATAATCACAACTACAGGACAACTATCATTCAGAACCACCTGAAATCTGGCTGAATGGAAGTTCTACAGCTACAAAATTAAAGAAAAAGCCACATTGAGACTGGTAGATGGGGCAGAGACGTAGAACAAAAGCATAGTGGTTTGACATAAATCCAACAGATTTGTCCTATTAAGTAGCTTTTTGGATCTTTTATATCTACATTTATTTGTCTACCCACCTGACAAATGATTTTTTTCCGTGTCCTATTATTAGGGCATGTATACTGCATCTTTCCCTGAACCTCTAGTCAACAACTGCAGCATTACTACAGTTTAGCCCAGCAGTGAGTGCATTCATACAGTTTAACAACTTTATGTGAAGCATTTGTTTCACATATTCTTAGCTAAAGAAATCATAGCTTTGCTTGCTGTCAACCCAAAGGAAGAAGATCAAAATAAACAAAGTTCATTTATTTTTTCTATCCATTTTAATTCCATGTTAATAAACAACAATGAATCACTTCTCTGTCTTTGCCCTAATGAATAGTATATCAACTATTGCCCAAATAACTAACGTTTCTCTTGGAGGCAAAAGTTCTCCAAATATTTTTGAAAATTATTCATCTAAAGTTTATTTTAAAAATGATATAAAACCAAATTAATATATTCAAACAATAGGGTAATCATTTAATTTTTCCGACTTTTCCCCAACCACTTGTCTATATGTATACTATATTTTCATAAAGGTAAATATATTTAATATTCTCTGCTTTTCATTAAAAAACATTTACCCATTTTCTCATTTGGGCTTTCTGATCATTTTAGACTACATAATATTGTAGCATTCAAATACCAAATATTCTAAGCAATTTCATTATCACTAGGTCTTGTCAATTCTGCAAACAATTAGCAATGAACATATTCGTATGTAAAAATTGGAAAAATAATTATTACCTTATACTAAAGCACCCAGAATATGTTAGAGCTTGATTGTATTAGAAATTAAGAAAGGCTACAAAGTTAATGAGCTAAAATTCCAACTCATGAAGTTATAAGAGCAATAGAATTAACTTAAATAAAGGAAAAATTAAGATGCAACAGAAATTATTAAAATAGAAAAAGTTATGCAATAGGATCAAGCTACTTTTTAAAAATCGAGATTTATAAAGACTAATGCTCTCTGCACAAATAATTTTAAAATGCAACAAAATCCAAGAAACATTATCAGGAATGAAATCAGAGGAATAACTAGGTAAAGTATATAGTATACTATTTTGTTGTAGAATTATATTATTTTCCCTCCAAAATAAGCACATACTTGAGGAGCAAAATATATTATTTAAAAAACACTTTGAAACCTAAGAAGATAAATAGTATTTTAGTAAAACTTATACCTAAAATAAGTTTAAACATTTCTATAAAGAATTAGTAGTACCAAGTTCTTTGATATTTCCTAGTGGCAAAGATATCCACCAATGACTTTGGTGATTCATTTTGATATATTGAATAATGGAAAAGCTTTTATTAGAGTGGAATTTGGTTACTTAACAGAGCTCTATCAATATATGCCTTTGGTAATTTGCTATCTGGTATCCCCATGCTGAATGTTCTACAAAGACTGTTCTGGAGAATTGCACACACCTCCTCTTGAGAGCATTCCCCAAATCACTTAAGCCTGGAGTATTTGCCATTTTTTAAATAAACTTACTCCATAAAGAGTAGAGGCTCTGCTATATAGCCCTCTAAGCTTTAGAATATTTTGGACATAAATAACACAGAAATGAAATTACATCTCCATTGTAGAGCAACTTGTGATGGTAAACAAGGAGCTAAATCAAGCATAATTCTGACTAAAAGTTCCCCTACCTTCCTTTTCTTTGCTTGCCTTTGATATATTGTGCCATGAAAATGGAAATCTCTCAGCATCAGGGTCACGGGCACATGTTCCAAAATATACCACCCTGAACTCAGATGGTCTTGCCCCTACCAATGGCAGAATTAGGCTTTCCATCCTTTTGTTCTCCCCTAGAGGAAACCAGCTTTGTCTCATGGGATTGGATACAGGTGCTGCAATGTCTGACCCTTTTCTTGAATGTCCTACAATTGTTTTTTTCCAATCTGGCAAGAATTTTCCTTTGGTTATTTGCTATCTGAAACCGGCAGTAAGATTTTCTCATAATGATCCTTTGCAGATATCCAGGCCTTTTGTGAAAAAAAAGGAAGAGATCACTGATTCATTGCACTGTTGTCATGATGAGATGGGGAAACTATGAAAACTCTGTACAGGTGAGTGATGTGATCCTGGCCAGTGCATGCCTTAAAGAACTCACTGTCAATGTTAAGAACCCAACTAGCCAGAGAATGTGAAAGAAAAGAGTTATTCTGCGAAGTTAAATAGCAGAAGAGCAGATTTGTCAGTTTTGCTTGGAAAGGTCTGGGGACATCAGCTGAACCTTCTGGAAGTAACAGCTGGGCTATCATTTTATATTGTTCTCATTAACTACAGTCTTGGCTAGGGATTCATTTTATTGTAAGGTGAGAGGAAAGGGGAGAGAGTTTTGAAACTTCAAGAGTGGCCTAGACTGTGTGACACAGTGGTTCAATGTTCAACTGTGCACCAAGAGGTCATGATTTGATTCCTGGGTACATGTGCGCTTGTTCCCCAGTGGGGGTTGTGCAGGAGGCAGCCAATCAATGATTCTCATCATTGATGTTTCTATCTCTCTCTCTCTCTCCCTTTCTCTCTGAAATCAAATAAAAAAATATATTTTTAAATTACCTTAAAAATAAATTTCAAGAGTGATTATGAAAGAGTTTAAGTATATCATAGCTACTGAATATAAGTTGAAGAGTTATACTATTCTTCAACTTTAAATCCTATATAATAAAGAGGTAATATGCAAATTGACCCTCACAAGATGGCTGCCTATGACCAGGGGGGTTAATGAAGGATGATCAAATGACTACACAACCAGGCTGCATGGGATGACCAGGCCAACAGGGGGTGGGCACAGTTGGGGATGATTAGGCTGGCAGAAGGGGCAGTGAGGGGTGACTAGGCCAGTGGGGGAGCAGTTGGGGGCAACCAGGCTGGCAGAGGGGACAGTTAGGGGTAA
>PVJN01051254.1:0-14522 GCA_004026805.1 Lasiurus borealis | reverse complement strand
TCAAGCCAACTTAACTTAATTTACATCTATAAAATAGCATTACTTTCTTCTTATATAATATTGCTTCATTTGTATACTTTCAAATACAAACTTTTGTGCATGGTATTTAATTTTATTTGTTCTTTGATATGAATCCAATCTACTTCTAGGAATGAATCCTTATTTGACTTCTTTGGGACTTTTCAAAGCTGAAAAACAGGAGAAAAATGTTGGATAACCTCTTTCTCATACTGACCTATACAACTGAGGATTTTCTTTAAAGAGATAGAGTTTTATCATTACCAATTTAAAAGCAAGAGTGCCAATATTACCATAAATAGGAAAGGATACTGAAATAGCATAAACAGATCCTATTTCAAAACCTTCTCAACTTTTATTAAATAAACCATAACATCAAAAGACTATTGTCTCCTGTTACCATATATTTTTTAAATGCTTTGTTTCAAAGTATTTTTATAGCCCCAAATTGTGACATACTGGGCCATTATTATTTTTTAGAAACTGCAATAGATTTAGGAAATTCTGAATTCTGAGGAGGATAATACTTAGTAACTGATTGCTTAATACTTTCAGTTGAAAAGCTTAATGGAGCTCTAAGAGACAATATGTAAAATTACTTTAAGAATCTGGTGAATAAACATATCCATTTGAGTATTATAAACACATGCATTATGACATTTTTTAAAAGTGTCAAAATATCATATAACATATATTAACGGAATTATCACACTCTTAGAAAATATATAAAGTGATGCAAATATTAAAATTTTGTGGAAGGTTTTTTGGCTGTGTATCTTTAACATATGTATATTTTATGCAATTATATATGCAAAATATATTTAAAACCAGTGCTTCTTTTCCTTTGGCTGAGATTCATACTTTAGGAAGAGTTTTCATATAACTATTATATATTCAAATATACCCATATATAAGTATTCTTGATGATGAAATCAGTTATAGTGTATATCTCAAAAGTTGAATGTTCAGTACTAAAAGTATTTCTGCATTAACAAAAATACTACTAAGAAAATAAATAAATATTCCCTTTGGGAAGTTGATAAGAAAAATCTCCTAACATAACTCAATAAAATTATACAAAACACTGATGTTTTACTTCTTCAATAAATTTAGACAATTTCAGTTTGACAAATTTAGCCTGTTGTCTAATTATAACAATGCTATAACTATCTTAGAAGATTAAAATCTAAATAATGCCCCCTTTTTTTTCAAGATTCGGTATTTAGGGGGAAAACAATGGTGGCAGAATAGATGGACATGTCCTGAGCCTTGTCCCTGAGTAGACAGAGAGAACAGCTGAGGGCCACACTGGGAGTGTTTGTTGGTGAGTTAAGGGACAGTTATCCTCCAGGAGAAGGTGGGGGACTACTAGATGGAGCTCCCCTGATTGGCCAGCCTCACTGCCAGGGGATTTTCCCGGAGCCACCAGCTTGGAAGCCGAGACCACACCATCTTGAAGGGGAAAGTGGATGTTTACTGAAACCTGAAAATCTACAGCTGTGGCACCTGCCAAACAACTACAAGCCACAGAATACAGGTTCACAATCGACACAAACACACCAATTCAACTACGAGCCCCAGAACACTGGTCCCCAATCAGTGCAAACACTTGAATTCAGAGGAGTTCTACACACCATACCGAAAGGAGAGAGAGATCTACATAACCAGACATCCAGAGAAGAGAGACGATGGGGAGACAAAGAAACAGCCCATGTAGGAAAGAAAAGCAAGCATCAACAGAAAAGGAAGTAAATGAAATTGAGGCAAGCAACCTGCAGGAGAAAGAATTAAGAGAAATGATCATAAGATGGCTAAAAAGAATGGAAGAAAAATTCGACAATATGAGTAAGAACCAAGAGGAAATGAAGAAAAATGAAGAAGAAATGAAAAATGACATTGCTGCTCTGAACAACTCAATAGAAAGCATCATAAATAGACTAGAAGAAGCAGAAGAATACATCAGTGAGCTAGAACACAGGTAGAAAAAAATACACAAGTATAGCAGCTTCTAGAAAAAAAATTAAAAAGCAAGAGGAGACCCTAAGGAAACTTTGGGATGACAAAAAACAAAACAACATCCACACAATATGGATTCCAGAAGGAGAAGAAACTGAGCAAGGAATAGAAAACCTGTTTGAAGAAATAATGACAGAAAACTTTCCTGATTAAAAGGAAAAAACAACAACAACAACAACACACAAATCCAAAAAGCTCAAAGAGTTCCAAGCTAACTGAACACCAAAAGACTGATGCTAAGGCATATTAAAATTAAATTGGCAAACACCAATGACAAAATGAGAATCTTTAAAGTGGTCAGAGAGAGAGAGAGAGAAAGTTACCTATAAAGGAACCCCCGTCAAACTAGTGACTAATTTCTCAACAGAAATGAATCAGGCCAGAAGGGAATGGAATGAAATATACATAGTCATGCAAAGGAAGGGTCTGAATCCAAGAATACTGTACCCAGCAAGGTTTTCAATAAAAATTGAAGGTGAAATCAGGAGCTTCAGAGACTATGGGAATGCAAGAAATGTTAAAGGATCTGCTGTAAAAAAAAAAAAAAAAGAAATAGAAAGCAAAGAAGGAACACAGAGGTAAAGAATAAAAATGGTGAGAAATAAGGACCTATCAATAATAATTTGAAATGTAAATAGATTAAATGCTCCAATCAAAAGACATAGGGTACCTGAGACCGGTTTGGCTCAGTGAATAGAGCGTCAGCCTGAGAACCAAAAGGTCCCAGGTTAGATTCCGGTCAGGGACATGTACCTTGCTTGCGGGCACAACTCCAGTGTGGGGCGTGCAGGAGGCGGCGGATCAATGTCTCTCTCTCTCATTGATTTTTCTGACTTTCTATACCTCTCCCTTCCTGTCTGTAAAAAATCAATAAAATATATTAAAAAAACAAAGACATGGGGTAATGGAATGAATAAGAAAACATGACCCATATATCTGATGTCTACAAGAAACCCATCTCAGAAAAAAAAAAAAAGATGCACACAGACTTAGGGTGAAGGAATGGAAGATAGTTGGAAATGAAAAAAAAGCTGGTGTAACAATACTTATATCTGACAAATTAAATCTCAAAGTGAAGGACATAACAACAGAAAAGGAAGGCCACTTCATAATACTAAAGAGAGCAATCAAACAAGAAGAAATAACATATACACACCCAATACAAGAGCACATAAATATAAATAATAATAAAAAAACTCCTGAAAAATATCAAGGGAGAGATTTACAGCAATACAATCATATAGGAGACTTTAATACACCACTGTCACCACTGGATAAATCCTCTAAACAAAAAATCAGCCAAGAAACATCAATCCTAAATGACTCACTATACCAGATGAAATTAATTGACATCTTCAGAATATTTCACCCCAAAGCCACAGAATATACTTTCTTCTCAAGTGCACATGGGCCATTTTCAAACATAGACTATATGTTGGGTCATAGGCAAAGTCTCTTCAAATTCAAGAAGATATAAATCATATCAAACATTTTTTTAGATCACAGTGGCATAAAACTGGAAATCAACTACCATGAAAACAATCCAAAGAAATCAAAAACATAGCGACTCAATAGCATGCTATTAAACAATGACAGGGTAACAAGAGAGATCAAGGAATAAATAAAAACATTCTGGCAACAAATTATGATGAAAACATAACAATCCAAAAATCTATGGGACATAGTGAAAGCTTGAGAAGGAAGTTCTTAGCTCTACAAGCCTACTGAATAAAAAACAAAACAACAACAACAAAAAACAACAAGAAAAGATAGTAATAAATTATCTGACACTACAACTCAAAGAGCTATAAAGAGAACAAGAAAATCCCAGTGTAACCAGAAGAAAGGAAATAGTAAAATAAAAATCAGAGTGAAGATAAATGACATAGAGTCCAAAGAAAGAATTCAAAAGATCAACAAAATCAAGAGCTGGTTCTTTGAAAGGATAAACAAGATTGATGAACCTCTAGCCAGGCTCACCAAGAAGAAAAGAGAGAGGATTCAAATAAACAAAACCAGAAATGAAAGAGGAGAAATAACAACAGACTCCAACGAAATACAAAGGATTGTTAAAAAATATTATGAACAACTCTATTCCAACAAACTGGACAATCTGGAGAAAATGGACATATTAGTAGAAAAATATAACCTTCCAAAACTCGATAAGGAAGAATCTAAACATCTCAATAGGACAATAACTATGGAAAGAAATCGAAGCAATCATCAAAAAGCTACCAGCAAACAAAAACCTGGAGACAGATGGCTACACAGGAGAATAGGAAAAAATACCCAAGTAGAGCAGCTTGCATAAAAAAAATAAATTGTCTAAGTTTATTGAACATTCAAGGAAGAATTAAAACCTATCCTCCTCAGACTATTCCAGAAAATTCAAGAAGGAACACTTCCAAGCACCTTCTATGAAGCCAGCATCACCTTAATACCAAAACCAGATAAAGACAACACAATGAATGAGAATGACAGGCCAATATCCCTCATGAACATAGATGCCAAAATCCTCAACAAAATTCTAGCAAATCGGATCCAGTACATCAGAAAGATCATGCACCATGACCAAGTAGGATTTATCCGAGAAATGCAAGGATGCTACAATATATGCAAATCTATAAACATGAAAGATCACATAAACAAATTGAGAGATAAAAATCACATAGTCATATCAATTGATGCAGAAAAAGCATTTGACAAAATCCAACACCCTTTCTTGATAAAAACTCTCAGCAAGGTGGGAATAGAAGGATCATACCTCAACATCATAAAAGCCATATATGATAAACCCACAGCTAACATCATACTCAATAGGCAAAAACTAAAACCATTTCCCAGGAACAAGACAGGGATGCCCACTCTCACCACTCCTGTTTGACATAGTACTGGAAGTATTAGCCATTGAAATCAGACAATAATAAGAAATAAAAGGCATCCAAATTGGAAAAGAAGAAGTAAAGCTGTCCTTATTTGCAGATGACATGATACTGTACATAAAAAAAAACAAAAGACTCCATCAAAAAACTAACAGACTTAATAAATGAATTTGGCAATGTAGTAGGATACAAAATTAATGCCAAGAAATCTATGGCATTTCTATACATTAATAGTGAACTTACAGAAATAGAGACTAAAAAAGCAATCCCATTTACCATTGCACCAAAAACAAATTAAGATAACTAGAAATAAACCTAACTAAGGAGGTAAAATACCTATACGCAGAAAACTACAGGACACTGAAAAAAGAGATAGATGAAGACGTAAACAGATGGAAGTTCAGCTTACCATGCTCATGGATTGGGAGAATAAACATCATTAAAATGTCCATACTACCCAAAGTAATCTATAGATTCAATGCACTACCCATTAAAATACCAAGAACATATTTTACAGACCTAGAAATAACTCTTCAAAGATTCATCTTGAACAAAAAAAGACCCCAAAAATAGCCACAGCAATCCTGAGAAAGAAGAATAACATAGGTGGGATCTCAATACCAGATTTCAAGCTATATTACAAAGCAACTGTTCTCAAAATAGCCTGGTACTGGCACAACATTAGACATATAGACCAATGGAATAGAATAGAGAATCCAGATATCCACTCAAAGCACTATGCTCAATTAATATTTGACAAAGGAGGCATGAACATACAATGGAGTTAAGACAGCCTCTTCAATAAAAGGTGTTGGGGTAATTGGACATGCAAAAAATGAAACTAGACCACCAAATTACACCATACACAAAAATAAACTCCAAATGGATACAGAACTTAAACACAAAACAGGAAACCATAAAAATACTAGAGGAATCCACAGGCAGCACAATCTCAGACATATGCTAAAAGAACTTCTTCACTGTTACTGCTCCAAGGCAATGGAAGGTAAAGAAAAAAAAAATAAACTATTGGGACTACATCAAAATAAAAAGCTTTTGCACAGCAAAAGAAACGATCAATGAAACAATAAGAAATCCCACTGTATGGGGGGACATATTTACAAATGTTATCACTGATAAAGGTTTGATCTCCAACATCTATAGCCAACTTATACAACTTAATAAAAGGAAGATCAGTGATCCAATAAAAAAAATGGGCAACGGATCTAAACAGAATCTTTTCGAAAGAAGAGAGAAGGAAGGCCAAGAGAGGCATGAAAACATGTTCAAAATCACTAATTATCTGAGAGAAGCAAATCAAAACAATAATGTGATACCATCTCACACCTGTCAGAATGGCAATCATCAACAAATCAACAAAAGACAAATGTTTGTGAGGATGCAGAAATAAAGGAATCCTTGTGCACTGCTGGTGGGAATGCAGACTGGTGCAGCCACTGTGGAGACCAGTATGGAGTTTCCTCAAAAACTAAAAATGGAACTCCTATTTGACCCAGCAATCCCACTCTTAGGAATATATCCTAAGAAACTAGAAACACCAATCAGAAAGGATTTATGCATCCCTCTGTTCATAGCAGCCACAATTTACAAAAGCTAAGATTTGGAAACAGCCTAGGTGCCTGTCAGCAGATGATTGGACCAGAAAATTATGCTACATCTACATAATGGAACAATATGCTGCCATTTATAGAAAAGAAGGAATTCTTACCATTTGCAGCAACCTGGATGGAACTGGAGAGCCTTACGTTAAGTAAAATAAGCCAGTGAATGAAAGAAAAATACCACATGATCTCACTCATTTATGGATAATAAGGAACATTATAAACTGATGAACAAAAAGATAGATACAGAGGCTGTAAAGCCTCAAACAGACTGTGAAATTACAGCAGGAAGGTTAGGGAGAGGTGGGGTAGGTAAGAGATCAACCAAAAGACTTGTATGCATACATATAAGCATAATCAATGTACACAAAACACTGGGGGGTTAGGGTATGCATGGGAGTGGAGGGGGCAATGGGAAGATATATAAACATGTAATACATTAATAAAATTTTTTTAAAAAATCAGTATTTAGTTTGTGAATACCATAAAGGCAGAGACTAAGAACCAAGTTCTAATTTAAATTTTGTATTGAATACTCAAAGCATTTGAGCAAAGGGTTTTGAAGGACTGGGAAAGGGTTGTAAAACAAAACATCCTATTATTGGTGGCAAATCTAGTTCTTTACTGCCTGGTTCTTACATGCTCTATGTTAAGGTGAATCCTCTTAACTGCTTCAAGGTAATATTAGGTCCAGTATCCGTTATTTTTGGAAGCCTATTTCTAACAGTGACTACTGAACATATTTAGCTGACACTACCATGCACAATTTAGCCCAGTGGGTACAAAAGTAGTGTGCCATATTGGGGATGCTAAGAGCATGTAGATTACCTGGACTCGAATCTTAAAGAACCCCTAAGTAGCAACATTCCTCCATTGGTGGTAGCAACATCCACAATTAACTATACCATAAATGAGTCTTTGTGATGAGATAAGCATTAATTGTTATATAGGCCACTGACTTGTATAGTCATTCCCCAAAGAATTGGTCACATTAGGCAAGGCACAGAGGATGAATAATCTTGACAGGATTACTATTATCGATAAAGAACTATTAAATTACTTAAAATTCTTCTATTATTGGCAATTGATAGAATCATCTGATATACAAAAGTATTAAAGCTCTATGAAATATACATATTTACAAACTAGACATTCTTTTCAAAAAGTTAAACCATTAATAAGCTAAATTAAGCTATTATGAATGTATTTTTTAAAGTAAGTATATCTATTATCCCTAAGTTTTCTCCTGCCTACAGGATAAATTTTAAAAATCTACTAGCCTGGCATTTAAGGTTCTTTATAATTAGGTCCTAAGCACATATTCATTATGATGCATACAAGCGCTGGTGAAATAATTAGAATTTGCCATTATAATATTTTCTTTATCTACTATGACAAATGAGCTCTTTCTCACTAAATTCTTAAAGTATTCACTGACTCATTCAAAAATATTTAAATAATAATATATCAGTTTTGTGCATGTGTCTATTTATCTATCATCTATCTCTATATCTACATCATATCACATTTCTCTCATACCATTTAGAAAAGTGCCTGGTCAATTCTTATGTTCCATAAGCAACTGTCAAAAAATTAATTGATTAACATGATATAAAGTTTCAATATTAAGTAATCAAAAAAAAAGGAAAGACAAATCCTAGTCAGATTTATATAGCTTATTTTACATATAAACTTAGAAAATTCTGTTTATTTATATGTAGATGTAGAAAAGTCAACAGGTTTCCTATATATAGAAAACACAAATACCTAGTAATTAAAATGTTCTTATCCCAAATTATTACCATATAAATAAAAAAGTGTTGATCTAATGACTTGAAGTTGAAATGGGCGTTAGGTGATATTAAGATAAGTTTTAGCCAAAACTGGTTTGGCTCAGTGGATAGAGCGTTGGCCTGGGGATTGAAAGGTCCCAAGTTCAATTCCGGTCAAGGGCATGAACATTGGTTGCAGGCACATCCCCAGTAGGGGGCGTGCAGGAGGCGGCTGATCAATGTCTCTCTCTCATGGATGTTTCTGGCTTTCTATCTCTTTCCCTTTCTCTCTGTGAAAAATCAATAAAAATATATTTTAAAAAAAGATAAGTTTTAGTACCATATTCAGTTATTAAAAATCTATTGATTATGTGAATTTAAAAAGAGTTATTTTAATCCATTTTGGCATTTTATATTTAAAATAGCTTTGATAAGAAAACAAAGAAGGCAATACTGCAAAATGAATTTACCTTTTTCTTTTTGTTAAATAATTTTTAAAAAGCATGGTTAAAATTCTTAAAGCAGATGTGTTGAAAAGCACATTTTAAAATATCATATTTTTAATTTGTTTTCTAACTACTCACATACAAGTTTGAAGAAAAGTTATTCCTAGTCTTTCTTTTTTACCTGATCCATCTACCAAAGTGTCTACTACATCATACTTTGAAAGGTACTTTCATACTTCTTTTCCTATTATTCTTTACCTATTTCCCTCCTGTCCCAAGCATGTTTTCTATTTGGATTTTTCATATTTTCTAATTATATTTTGTAAACTTTTATTCAGTTTCAATTTTATTGTGATCTAATCATTGTCCATTTGAGCACCGCATATTTTGTGTTTTTCTTATCACATATGTGCATTATCTGGGAATGGAAGAGTTAGTAACAGTGCTCACTGGAAATCAGTCTCCTGATTTTCACTGCAATGGTCTTTCTTCTGTATCGTGTGCCCACTCAGCCTCAAAAATCAACAGCTCGGTCATTTAAACACACACACACACACACACACACACACACACACACACACACACAAACACACACACAAATACATAGTAGGTCCTTGGTTACATTGATGATTTGTTCCTATGGCGCGACATAACGTGATTTTTGCCATAAGTGGGAATCTACCTACATAAGCACCTATGTCACTCACATGTAGAATATATATATATAAGAAAAAGAGAGTGAAAGAGAGAGAGAACCATCAATGATGAGAGAGAATCATTGATCAGCTGCCTCCTGCAAGACCCCTACTGAGAATTGAGCCCTCAATCTGGACATGTGCTCTGATCAGAAATCAAATTGTAACCTCCTGGTTCACAGGTGGATGCTCAACCAACAAGCCATTCCAACTGAGCCAGCTCAGTCATCTATATAAACAGAAGCCTAAGTGAGCATTACGACTGGTCAACCAAATGGCCATTCGCTGTAACATGCACTGACCACCAGGGGGCAGACACTCAATTCAGAAGCTGCCCCCTGGTGGTCAGTGCGCAATGCAGCCAAACTTTCATGGCTGGCCAACCTCCCACAGTCCTAACCCTGGCCAGCTGGCCCTGATTAGCCCCAATCGCTGTCCAGGCTGAGGAGCCCCACCCGTGCACAAATTCATGCACTGGGCCTCTAGTTTTTTGATAAGCACCTACTTACGCCAAGCCATGTGAACAGTAAGTAACAAAAGGTTTTATCTTTGCTGTTAATGTCAAGGGCAATGATTCCCACTAGGTTGGCTTTGGTGATAGTAATGATGGTGGTGATTATTTTCAGAAGTATGTATGGGACATTTTTAATTACAGACAATACTATTCCATTCCACTCTAAGAATTCTGACATGTCCCACTCATTGCAGGAATCACAGTCTCCCACCTCAGCTTAAGTTTATTAACCAGGAACAAGAGGGTTGTTGATTACTGATTCTTTAAATAGTTTCCCATTTATGTTCTTACATTAGATAATAATGCCAACAGAATGAAAATGAAATTGGTGCAATGACAGAAAATAGTCAAATTACATCTTTGAATATCTAAAATATATGGTATAACTAGGGACCCACAAATTTTTTTACTCCAAAGCTTAGAGACCTTATGCAGAAAAAATAAAAATGAACTTTTCACTAAATAATGTATGCTAAAATATGTATTTTTTGACATTACATTTTCAGAGCTTTGGACAGAATTGCCTTGATTTGCATAGTATCTTTGTGTGCAATTTGACTTCAAACATAGAAAAGAGGCTGAGATTAATATGTTTTTAACACAAATTAAAATGTACATGTTAAAAAGAGCTCAATTGTAAATATATTTTTTTTTCACTAATAAACAACAGTTTTGACATAAGTATTGGTAAAAATTTTTTTTTAACGAAAGGAATCCAAAATTAGCAGTTGATTTTTGGAACTGTGAATTCATTTCTTGCTAATTTTACGCGTTTTATGCTACTTTTTTCCTTAGATGAGAAAGTTTAAATAAATGATATAAGTAGAGAAACAGGCTTACACTGTCAAAAGTGATGCTTAAAATATGGCCTCAAATGTCTTTTTAAAATTAATTTATGGAAAATCACTATTAACAATGATCAAGCATCATTATCTGTCATTTAGATTTTATTTACCATATTTGCCTGGGTAAAGTATGTTCCAACAATAGATTTGTAGTAAATACGTTGGCATGCAAGCAATATTTGGTATTCAATTTCTTAAATTAATTTGTAATACTGAGAGATTCTATACCTACACAGCTTAATTATGTGTTACTTGAACATGAATTGCACTCACTATTTTTAGACTCTTGAAATAAAATCACTCTGTAAGTAAAAAGTCATGCTATCATAAATTTCTCCTGCTTGGGTTTCAAGGATGAGCCTTCCAACAATAGTGAATAAGCCAGGGTGAATGAATAGGATGAATGAGTCATAATTATTTACAACTTTCCAATGCATTCTCCATAAAAAGTTTATTTTCTTAGAATTCCATGCATTTATACTCCTCTTAATGCTGAGGACAAGTCCTAATAAATGTATAGAATTTATAAGCCAATAAAATTTTGTAAAATCAGGCAATAGGTCAGAATTGTCAATTATCTTCATACTTTAGCTCAATAGATTTCAAACTTCAGTAGGCACAGATCACGTTGGTGCTCATGAAAAATACAGATTGAGTCCCAAAATAATATTTTTTTATTATTGTATTACTTTCTATATGAACTGTAAACCTACTTTGCCCACCCCAGTACAAGGAGCAGCATGCAGGAAGCTCTGCTTTTGACAAGTCCTGTGTTATTCTTCCCCCAGGGAGTCCTCTGACCATACTTGGAAAAATATTGTTGTGGCAAATTCTCTGCTAACACCTTTTATTCATTACACATTCATTATATTTTTTCTCCCTTTTGTCTTCTTATTCTCTTTTTTGTCCTTTTCTTCTTATTCTATCCACCACTGTATATATACAAAATGTTTATGAGATATCTTGTATAGTATTATATGGTTGTTAATGCATTATGAGAGATATTATAGAATATATGGCTATTATAGTTTAAGTATAACTTGATACTTTCATTTTACTCATTCATAGAATATAATACTATCTGGGGGGATAAACAAAATCTTCAGAGAAATGAAAATTGATTTGACTTGAAAAAAAATTTAAGTGTAGTAAATTTATAGTTAGGTATAGCAAAAAAAAGCTTTGGAAAAGTATTTTTCTTTTACCAGATGATATCGGTAATAAGCTTCTGGGACTGAGAACTTTCCAATGACATTATCTCGAATAGAAGCCAAACCTACTTGGTACCCAGCTGACAATGTGATGCACAATATCACCAAAAGGAACATTTCTCCTATTGATTATACTTTTGACACCACTAAATGCCAGGTCGGAAACTCCCACACTGGTATCCAGGGGCCTGATTTAATTTTATTTGGCTTTATTTTGTCCAGGGATAAAAATGAAATTAGCTCGAATCTTCTTATTGAATTACTAGAGGCCCAATGCATGAAATCCGTGCAAGAAGCAGCCCTTGCCACCATGGCGGCTGCCTCTGCCTCAGCCCTGTCCCTGCACCTTCATCCAGAAGGTCATGCATGTCTGGTCTAATTAACATATTATGCTTTTATCATTTTCTTAAAAGTAAAATTAAGTTATTGTGACTAGGTATTAAAGGAGAAACAAATAATAATTTTCTTACTTAAATGTTTCATAACTCTCAGTCCCTAAAATGGTTTTACCTATTAACCAATGACAAATTGAGCCAACAGGACTGTTCTCAAGGATGCCGCTTATAACGTATTACGGTATCTTAGGGAAAAAAACTACTCAGTTTTTTAAAATGTCTTGCCAATTTCTGAGGCCTCACATAATGAAATACACATAAACATTTAAAAAGGTATTAATTTGAAAGTATTCATTTGAAAAATATTAAACAATCACCAATTGTTACAGTAATACATATAAATATTTTAAAATATTTTTAAAATGCCTAAAAATGTTAAAAAGGCTTTAAAATGTTTGAGTTAACTTTCCTGAAACCTAAAGTGTGATATTAAAGACACCTTCCCACTTCCCTGAATTATGAGTAGCCCAGAGATAAGGATTTAAACTTCAGCTACTGACTCAGAAAGACTTGCTAAGATAACCATTTGTGTGAATGATGCACTACTCTCCCTAGACAACCACATGTATCCCCTCGCCCTGTTTGAGATTAACATGTGTGCATTGACATAATTCACTGATAGTCACCTGAACTGCTGTCAGTATGAAACAGACTTTAAAAATGGGTCCTGACCAGCCAACAGTGCTCGCCTGTCAAGACCATTGCAAAGGCACATTTTTTGTCAGTCCAGCAAGCGACGCCTCTCCATGCTCCTCTCCCTGCCAGAGGACAGAAGAACATCTAATACTTCTGATCAAGATACTACTAAGCTCTTGGGTGAGGAATGCCAGCCCCCTGCATCCTGACCATCCCAGCCCAACTGCAGGACTCCAAAGGACAGCACTACCACCAGGATCCTGTGTTAAGCCTGTACCCGCAGCATCAGGAACTTTTGTGAGTAATAAAGTGCTGTGTGATTTGCAATTACATATGTTTCATGTGATGTAATTCCTCTGGCACTTAATTGAATTATTTTGCATACACTTAAAACTGAATTTAAAGTTTCTAGTCTTTTCGGCCTAGGCCTGCCCTTGGTCCTGCTTGTGTAGAGCAGCCTCTTCCCTAGAAACTACTTAAATGTCCCAATATCTGCAGGATTGAAGTTTGTCTCAAGGAACACCTTAGATAAACACCCCGATCCTTTCCGAGGATCTACTTGGGACACTAATCTATGTCATGTTAAGAGAAATTATCCCTGGCCAGTTTGGTTTAGTGGGTAGTGCATCAGCCCACAGACTGAAGGGTTCTGGATGTAATTCCACTCAAGGGCAACAACTGTCTTCCTCCTACTGGAGAGCGTGTGGGATACAACCAATCCATGTTTCTCTATTTCTCTGTCTCTTCCCTTCCCTTCCACTATTTTAAAAATCAATGGAAAATAAAATAAAATGAGTATTAAGAAAAAAAAAAGAAATTAATATATATTTCATTATATGAAAAAGAATCCAATATAACCATTATCTTGCATTCTCCAGAACTACAATTGTTTCATTTGAAATGTTTTATAATGTGCTTCAGGAATTCATGTAAAGAATCCTTTTTAAATGCTCAGAAAGGCTACATAATGGCTGCTAGGAATACAAGTTTACATAAACTTTTCTTGACACTGTGCAGTCTATAAGTTTTAGTGTTGTTTTTTTTTCTGCTGGGGGACTTTTTTTTAAATTAAATCTTTATTATTCAGATTATTATATTTGTTTTTCTTTTTTCCCCTCCATAGCTTCCCTCCACCCAACTCCCACCCTTCCTTCTGCCCTTACCTCCCTCCCATTGACCCCATCCATAGATGTATGATTTTTGTCCAGTCTCTCCCTGTACACCCCTCACCCCTTTCCCCCTGAGAATTATTAGTCCATTCCCTTTCTGTTCTCCTGATTCTATTATATTCACCAGTTTATTCTGTTGATCAAATTTTTAATTCACTTAATTTTTAGATTCACTTGTTGATAGATATGTATTTGTTGTTCATAATTTTTTGTCTTTTACCTTTTTCTTCTTCCTCTTCTAAAAGAGTACCTTTCAGCATTTCATATAATACTGGTTTGGAGTTGATGAACTCCTTTAGCT
>PVJN01051253.1:0-14509 GCA_004026805.1 Lasiurus borealis | reverse complement strand
CTTTTTTATTTGCAAGACCACAGAAGCCTCTGTTGAGCTTGGGATGGGTGGAGTCTCAGGGCTTAAGGGACCGCCTTGCCTTCCAGTCGGCCCCGCCCTCCACGGCCCCGGAGTCTCACGTGACTGGGTAATGGCTGGAGCGGTCCTGTGCGCGCGCGCCCGCAGTGCCTCTAGACCGCTGCCTTTCCAGCTCCCCTGCGTACCAGGACCACACGAGTCTAGGTCTCCAGGGTTTCGCCCGAAACAGGAGCCCAGTGGACTCAGAAGTGGCGTAGTTGGGAGGGTCTGTCTCCCGCCCAGTCGCAAAAGCCAGCGGCAGAATCAGCAATCTGTCCTCAGTGTGGCGCCGGCGCCCTGTGTGTGTGCGTGCGTGACCGGGACCAGACCCTCCTATCTTTTGCGACTCCCCTAAATTTCCGTGCACTTCTCACTTTTCACAGTCCAAACTCCGCCCGTATGAGTTTCAGCTGGATCTGGGGTTTAGTGTCATAGGATAAGGGGTTCAATGCCGTTGGGAGTCTCCGTTTCCCTCCCGTCAGAGAAAGCCAGCCAGGTACTCGGGCACCCGCTCTCTCAGCGAGCGCGTCTCCGTACCTCAGTTTTTTGCAGTTCCTCTGGGTGTCTGCGAGCCCCTCTCTTTCCTTCTAGCTGTAGAACTTCCACTCCGCCAGCTTTCCTGTGGTTCTGGATGATGTCTGTTCTGTCTTTTAGTTGTAGTTTTGAAATTGTTGTGCGAGGCAGCAGTGTAGGTGTTTACCTATGCCGCCATCTTGGCTCCTCCCTCGGTTCTTGCTATTGATCACGTTGAATATTTCTTGCCACGCCCATCTGGCCTGCATCGTTTCTGTTGAGAAATCAGCTGACAATCAAATGGGTGCTCCCTTGTAGGTAATGAACTGTTTTTCTCTTGCTGCTTTTATTATTCTCTCTTTGTCTTTTGCTCTTGGTATTTTCATTATGATGTGTCTTGGTGTAGTCCTCTTTGGATTCCTTTTATATGGGGTTCTGTATGCTTCCTGGACTTGTAAGTCTAATTCTTTTACCAGATGTGGAAAGTTTTCAGTCATTATTTCCTTGAGTAGGTTTTCAGTATCTTGCTCTTTCTTTTCTTCTGGCACCCCCACAATTCTGATGTTGGTACACTTAAAACTGCCCCAGAGGCTCCTTACATTATCTTCACATTTTGGGGTTCTTTTTTTTTTCTTGCTTTTCCAGTTGAGTGTTTTCTGATTCTTTATATTTCAAATTTTTGACTTGATTCTTGCCTTCCTCTAGTCTGCTGTTAGGTCTTTGTATAATATTTTTTATTTCAGTCAACGGATGTTTAATTTCTAGTTGGTCCTTTTCCAACTCTAGTTGGACCTTTTCTTTCTCTAGTTGGTTCTTTTTCATCTCCTCTTGGCTCTTGCTAACTTTACCCATCTTTTCAAGGATATTCTTAAAAAACCTTATAAGTATGGTTTTGAACTCTATATCCTGTCATTTGTTTTCCTCCATTTCTTTTGTTTGTGGTCTCTTCCCTTGTCTTGGCATTTTCACTATGCTGGGAGAACTTCTGTGTTGGATTCAGCCTTATGATACCAGACTTGCAAAACTGCAAAAGCCTCTCTGTTGAGCTTGGGATGGGTGGAGTCTCAGGGCTTAACGGATCACCTTGCCTTCCAGTCAGCCCCGCCCTCCACGGCCCCAGAGTCTCACGTGACTGGGTAATTGCTGGAGTGGTCCCTTTGCGTGCATGCACTCTTGCATTGCCTCTAGACTGCTGCCTTTCAGGCTACCCTGCACTCTGGGACCATATGAATCTGGGGCCCCAGGACTTCACCTGAATCAGGGGTTTAGTGGAGTTAGAAGTGGCACAGTTGGGATGCTTTGTCTCCCATCCTCTTGTGAAAGCCACCAGCACAATCAGCAATTGGTCTTCTGCGTGCAGTGCTGTGGGCTCCACCCAACTTCTGCCCTCCTGCGACTCCCCCAAATTTCCGTGTACTTCTCCCTTTTCACAGTCCAAATTCCCCCCGTATGAGTTTCGGCTGGACCTGAGGGTTAGTGTCGTAGGAAAAGGGGTTCAATGCCGTTGGGAGTCTCCGTTTCCCTCCACCAGAGAAAGCCAGCCAGGTACTCCGCCACCAGCTCTCTCCACATGTGCATCTCTGTACCTCAGCTTTTTGCAGCTCCTCTAGATCTCTGCGAGCCCCTCTCTTTCCTTCTAGTTTTAGAATTTCCACTCATCCAGCTTTCCTGTGGTTCTGGACGATGTCCATTCTGTCTTTTAGTTGTAGTTTTGAAATTGTTGTGTGAGGCAGCCATCTTGGTTACGTCTCCTTGACTTTTTTTTTTTCTACATTGTATTTGCTCTATTGTATGGATCAAGTAAAATGAAAAATTATTATAATAAAAATATATTTTAAAAATGAATTAATAGGCTGGAGAATTGATTGCAACTTAAACTTAAGGTACTGTAAATGACAGGGGTGGGAAATATTAACACACACATACATAATAAGCCATATACATAGAAAGTCATTTTGTTTCATTTAATATAAGGAAAAACATTAAAACACCTCTAGAATGTCTATAATATTATTACATTTTTATAGAGGGTAATAACATAAGAATAGTAAAGTAGGGTTAAAAAGAAAAAAATGAAAAAGACCAATTATTAAAGGATACATAATATTTAATATAAAATTAGACTACATTTATTGAAAGACTAGAGGTCCAATTCACAGATTTATGCACTGGAATGGGGGTGGGTGGAGGGCCCTCAGCCTGGCCTGCACACTCTCCCAGTCTGGAACCACTCGGAATGTCGGCTTACCAGGGGGATCAGGCCTAACCAATAGTGAGACATCCCTCTCATAGTCTGAGACTCTCGTAGTCTGGGAACCCTCACTCTGTACTGCCTGCCTACTGTGGAGGCAAGAGAGACTCCCAGCCTTGGACCCACTTCTTGCTGAGTGGTGCTTCCCCAAGGGAGCACACTGATCCCCAGGGGGGCAGCTCTTGCTATGAGCATCTGCCCCCTGGTGATCAGTGTGCATCATATTGACCTGTGGTTTTGTAGTTCAGTAGATTTGCATATTGGGGTTTTTATATTTATTTAAAGTTGGTTACAGTTTAATGTGCATATAGATTAATTTTTATGTTAAAATGTTTTTTATCTTCAATATTTCTAATAACTGGGTTATAATATATTTTTTCAAGTTAGATTTGTGGGAACCTCTTTCCACGTCCCGCGTGGTTCAGAGTTCCCTGTCAGGGTTCGGGTTCTGAAGGAGGCCGCACGCAAATGAAATGAGAGAATAGAAAACATTAATTTGGCCATATTGGGAGGCCAGGCGGGAGCCTTCGTTAGTGGAAAGGACTGCCACCATCCCTTGGCCTTGCCATCCCTTTTATTTAGGTTTGGGATACACCCTTTGCCCTGAAGCAGGCAATTTCAGTAACAAGTAGATTATCTTAGCAGTCAGGATTGACGTGATTATTTGATGGGGAAGTTCATTGTTTCAATTAGATAGGGAGTGGCTGATTTGGACTTTTCAGAGCTTCAAGGTTGACCAGCCTTCTAGCCTTCTGTTGACATCCATTTAGTGAGAACAATGTTTGGTTTCTGACAAGATTGATTTGCTAATATTTTGGGAAGTTTTAGCATCTATTACAAAATGATATTGGCCCTCTTCAGAGTCCTTTTATGGTTCCATAATCTCATATCAAATATCCAGGATCAGTAGTGGTTCAGCCAAGTGCCTCACCATATGGGGTTGGCTGGCTGTTGGCAGAGATGCACTGGTTCTCCTTTATATGCTCTCTTGTTTTCCAGCAGGCTTGACATATTCACATGAAATTGATAGAGTTCCATGTGAGAGAACAAAAGCACACATTTATTGTGGCCTAGCTTGGAACTGGCCTATCACTTCTACTAGATTTTATTGGCCGAGGCAAACCACAGAGACAGATTCAATTCAGGGGGTTAGAAAATAGCTTCTATCTCTTATTGGGAAGAACAGGAAAATTATATTGCAAAGGGAACAGATACATAGAGGGATGAAGAACTCTGACCATTTTAGCAATTAATCTAGCATTAATTTTTAACATTTAAAATTGTGTTTACATTTATATATAGTTTGACAAATTCTTTTATTAACCATTACTTTATCTCAAATAAATACCCTATGATAATTGCCCATCTATTGCAATTTCTTTTAATGAAATATTTACTGTAGCCTAGAACGGTTTGGCTCAGTGAATAGAGCGTCGGCCTACGGACTGAAAGGTCCCAGGTTCGATTCCGGTCAGGGGCATGTACCTTGCTTGCAGGCACACCTCAGTGTGGGGCGTGCAGGAGGTGGCTGATCGATGTCTCTTTTTCATCGATGTTTCTGACTTTCTGTCCCTCTCCCTTCCTCTCTGTAAAAAATCAATAAAATATATTTAAAGTAAAAGAAAAGAAATATTTACTGTTTATCTGAACTCTAAAGTTTTGTTTATGTAAAATGTCTTCATTTTACAATCATTCTTTTTTATGTAATTCTTGAACCCCACTTCATCCCCTTCCTCTTTCTTTCTTTCTTTCTTTCTTTCTTTCTTTCTTTCTTTCTTTCTTTCTTTCTTTCTTTCTTTCTTTTCTTCCTTCCTTCCTTCCTTCCTTCCTTCCTTCCTTCCTTCCTTCCTTTCTTTCTTTCTTTCTTTCTTTCTTTCTTTAATTTGTTTATATTGGCTTGTAAAGCACAGTTTTGTTTTGTTTTTATTAAGGTATTACATATATGTCCTTATCCTCCCATTGCCCACACACTCCTCCATTCATGCCCTCATCTCCCTCGTGTTTGTGTCCATTGGTTAGGCTTATATGCATGCATACAGGTCCTTTGGCTGATCTCTCCCCTTTACCCTCACCCTCCCCTACCTTCCCTCTGAAGTTTGATAGTCTGATGGATGCTTCTCTTTCTCTGAATTTCTTTTTCTTCATTAGTTATGGTGTTAACTATATTCCACAGATGAGTGAGATCATATGATACATATGTTTCTCTGAATAGTTTATTTTGCTTACCATATGCTTTCCAGTTCCTTCCATGCTGCTGCAAATGGTAAGAAATCCTTATTTATTTATTTTTTTACCACAGTGTAGTATTCCATTGTGTAGATGTACCACTATTTTTTTTTTATTCCACTCATATGCTGATGGGCACTTAAGCTGTTTCTAATCTTAGCTATGGTGAATTATGCTGCTATAAACATAGGGGTGCATATATGCTTTCTGATAGGTGTTTCTAGTTTCTTGGGATATATTTCTAGAAGTGGGATCACTGGGTCAGATGGGAATTTAACTTTTAGTTTTTTGAGGAAACTGCATACTGTTCTCCATAGTGGCTATATCAGTCTGTCTTCCCACCAGCAGTGCACCAGGGTTCCTTTTTCCCCGCATCCTCAGATGCACCTGTGATTTTTTGATTTGTTGATGATAGATATCTGACAGGTGTAAGATGGTACCGAATTGTTGTTTCGATTTGTATCTCTTGGATGATTAGTGTCTTTGAGCATGTTTTCATTTAGCTCTTGGCCTTCCTTATGTCCTCTTTCAAAAAGTGTCTAAGGCCTATTGCACATTTTTTATTGGGTTGTTGGTCTTCCTTTTGTTAAGTTGTATGAGTTCTCTGTAAATGTTGAAGATTAAACCCTTATGGGTGATAACATTGGCAAATATGTTCTCCCATACAGTAGGCTTTCTTGTTGTTTTGTTTATAATACTTTTGCTGTACAGAATCTTTTTATTTTAACGTAGTCCCATTTTTTTTTCTCTTTAGTTTCCATTGCCCTAGGAACTGTATGGTTGAAGATATTACTTTGGCATATGTCTGAAACTTAACTAAGGAAGTAAAAGACCTTCACTCAGAAAACTATAGAACACTGCAAAAAAAGATAGAGGAAAACATAAACAGATTAAAAAACACACTATGTTCATGGATTGGTAGAATCAACATCATGAAAATGTCCATACTACCCAAAGGTATGTATAGATTCAATGCACTACTCATTAAAATACCAATGGCATGTTTCACAGACCTAAAACGAACTCTCCAAAAGTTCATCTAGAATTTAAAAAAAAGACCCCAAATAGCTGTAGCAATCTGGAGAAAGAAGATTAAAGTAGGAGGAATCTCAATACCAGATATCAAGCTGTATTACAAAGCCACTATTTTCAAAACTGCCTGGTACTGGTATAAATACAGACAGACAGATAAATGGAATAGAATAGAGAACCTAGAAATTGATTCAAACCACTATGCTCAATTAATATTTGACACAGGATGCAAGAACATACAATGGAGTCCAGATAGTCTCTTTAATAAATAGTGTTGGGAAAATTGTACAGATATATGCAAAAAAATGAAAGTAGACCACAAACTTATACCATATACAAAAATAAACTCAAAATGTATAAAAGACTTAACCATAGGATGAGAAACCATAAAAATACTAGAGGAATCCACAGGCAGCAAAATCCACTTCCCCTCCTGTAATCACCATTCTGTTATCTATGTCTGTGAGTTAATTGATTTGTTTTATAATCCCACACGTAAGTGAAATTATATGATCTTGTGTCCTTTTTCATCTGACTTAATTCAGCTTAGCATAATATTCTCAAGATCCATCTGTGTTGTCACAAATGGCAGAATTTCATCCTTTATTACAGCTGAGTAGTATTCCATTGTATATATGTACTGCATCTTCCTTATCCAATTTGCATATTCAGGTGCAGAGTGGTGTGAAGCCTGCTATGAGGGGAAGTGGGGCATGGAGGGAGCTACTAGAGTGGTGCTCCAGATAGAAGTGAGGACTTGCTGGCTCCTGGTATGAGCAGGGACATGCCTGATCCCACAGCTGAGGCCAAGTTCCCATAAGGAGCTTTAACAAGCAATCAGCGGGGACCTGAGGCTACAGTTGAATCAGTAATGTTGAGTTGTGATTCTAGCCAGTTAGATAATCCTTATTAAGGTTCTGTTCTGGTTGAGTATGTGGGGCTTGACAGGGACCTCAGCCTGTGACCTCCACCAGGTGGGGCTTGACAGGGGACCTCAAGGTGTGTCCCAGTATTGGGTCAAGGGAACTCAGGCCGTGGCCCACCCAGTAGGATTGATGGGGTACCTGAGGCTGCACCCCCTGTGTTGGGGTTTGATGGAAGACATGAGGCTGTGCCCCCTCCAGGTACTGGGCCTGGGGACCTGAGGCTGCACCCCCATTCCTGGCAGAGCTTGACAAGGGTGGAACTGGCCGGATCTGAATCCAGCCCAATGAGGGCGGCTGGCTGAGTCTGGTTCTCACACGATTTTGAGGTGTATGCAGGTGGACGGGGACTTGACTCTGGGACTTGTGGTGAGCCCCAGACTCTGACAGGAGAAAGGTTTTCATATACATTTTACTAATTTTCTTTCATCTCTGACACTTCTATTATATAGAAAGGGCAAATAGCCATATTAAATTATTTCCTCTAATTAATCCCCTTTTAATGTGCACAAATTTCATGCATGGGGTCACTAATATATTTATATACCTGTTGATCATTTGTATGTATTCTTTGGAAAAATATCTGTTTAGGTCCTCTTCTGTGCTCATGAATTGTAAAAAATCAACATAGTTAAAATGACCATATTACCTAAGGCAATATATATATATATATATATATATATATATATATATATATAAATTAAATCTTTATTATTCACATTATTACATTTGTTTCTCTTTTTTCCCCCTCCATAGCACCCCTCCACCCAGCTCCCACCCTTCCCTCTGCCCTTACCTCCCTCCCATTGACCTCATCCATAGGTATATTTTTGTCCAGTCTCTCCCTGTACACCCCTCACCCCTTTTCTCCACTCCCTTTCTGTGCTCCTGATTCTATTATATTCACCAGTTTATTCTGTTGATCAAATTTTTAATTCACTTAGATTAAAAATTTTTAGATTCACTTATTGATAGATATGTATTTGTTGTTCATAATTTTTTGGCTTTTACCTTTTTCTTCTTCCTCTTCTAAAAGAGTACCTTTTAGCATTTCATATAATACTGGTTTGGAGTTGATGAACTCCTTTAGCTTTTTCTTCTCTGTGAAGCTCTTTATCTGCCCTTCAATTCTGAATGATAGCTTTGCTGGATAGAGTATTCTTCATTGTAGGTTCTTGCTATTGATCACGTTGAATATTTCTGGCCACTCCCGTCTGGCCTGCATCATTTTTGTTGAGAAATCAGCTGACAGTTGTATGGGTGCTCCCTTGTAGGTAATGAACTGTTTTTCTCTTGCTGCTTTTAATATTCTCTCTTTGTCTTTTGCTCTTGATATTTTAATTATGATGTCAACATATATATTTAATTCAATCCCCATAAATATCTTAATGACATTTGTCAAAGAAATAGAAAAAAACTATCCAATTTGTATGGAAACACATAAGACCCTGAATAGCCAAAGCAATCCTGAGAAAAAAAGAACAAACCTGAAACTTTCACATTCTCTGACTTCAAATTATACTACAAAGCTACAATAAACAAAAGAGTATGTTACAGGCAGTTAAACAGATACACAGATCAGATCACCCTTTCAATCTTAGAAGTCCCATATCCCTGATTACTGGGAAGATGATTTTACCCTTTACTTTTAAAGCTGTTTTTAATATCCCTATCCTTTTGCTCCTTCCCTGCTTTCAACTGCTGTCTAAGTGTATTTGTGTGTGTATAAGAGTTTAACTCTAGATATTGAGATTACTTTCTAGTGAATTCAATGATGCAATAAAATATATTTGTTGTATTTTGTCAAAGGTATAGTGGATTTTACAAGGAGGGCTCATCAAGAATCTGGTCTACTGTCTATTATGAGAATAATCATACAAGAAGATTGTTGTCCACAATTGTTATATGCAAAACAACATTTAAAATGATATTATAATTTTCAGTAAATTTATATGATTTGTTTAATTCATAAATATTCCAAATAAATTAAGTAATGTTTAATACTCTGTAATTATTTTTAATGAGTATATTTCGGTTCTGAATTGAATGACAAAATTTTAGATATTACTGGGGATGTAAGTTGAAAGGAAATGTACTCCCCTCCACCTTGTCCTATAGGGCTGGGACCCCTGCCTAAGCCCCCTCCCCTTTCTGGGAGTGGCCCCAGGTGTGCCAGCAATGTTTTAACTTCCCAGAACCTCACCTGAAAGGACCAATGAAACTCCAGGGACACAGCTAAGTGTCCCGACCCTCAGGTGAAGTCAACGAGGACCCTAGAGGGGGAGTGGGGATGAAAGAGACAAGAGACACAAGGAATGGGGACAAGACAAAGTTCTGATCAAGTCTCTTTTATTCAACAGCAGTTCGGGGTATTTATAGGGAGAAATAAGGAAGTTAGCGAAAATTCCTAGCCCTAAGGCGAAAGGCCTGGCTTTCGGGAGATAGGGAAAGAGATAGGGTTTGGGGTAATTGAAACCTAGCCCAAGGTTAGTGCTAACGTGGCTGAAGCTTACTACAAAATGGCTGTCAAGCACAATAAGTTTCCCACAGCTAAGGTCCTAATTAGGCTTAACCACAGAAAGACCCCAATTCAAGTGACCAATCTCTGTAACCCTCATCACTTTCCCAAGCCCCCTAATTATCCTACCCCATAAAACTCATTGTTCCCACCTGGTCCGCTCTCTCGCCTCGCTGCTGCATCAGAAAGAGGCTGAGAGCCAAACCCGGGTTTGAATAAAGACTCTTTGCTTTTGCATCGGAAAAGGCTTCTTAGTGGTGGATTATTGGGGACCCCGAACTCTGGGCACAACAAGTGAATCGTTAATTTGTGTAAAAATAGTGGGGAAAGCAGGGAGGTCTGATAACATAGACATAAGTCAGACAGATGAGTTAAAAGCCATGTCTTTTGAGCTAGTTAATTTCAATAAACTTCAAATACCTCTTATTTAATAGTGATAATGATTATAACATTTTAAGTACTGTTTAAAAGATTAGTTGAAATGCCAGAGCAAATTTGAAACATGGCACATCTCAATTGTTCAATAAATAATGTTCCCCATTTGATAAATACTTAGTTATTGAACACCTATGTGCTAGGAATTTGCTATTTTTTTGAGGTAGGTTATAGCTTTTAAGAATTTCAGATTCTTTAAGTTTTTGAATTCTCATGTGAAGACAGTAGAAAGCTATATAAAATTAATTCATAATAACTTAGTGCAGAGTCAAAGTTGAGGATTTCTAATAAAGTAGGGAGGAAGGATAAGAAAAGATCCTGAATCGTCTTTTTGTCTAGGTAAGGAGTGAAGACAGTATTCAGATTTTGATTAGAAAATGAAACAAGGTATCAATGTTTCTTTTTACTAGTCTAGACTCATACAATATTTTATGACTCATACAATATTTTATGACTCTCTCCATATCAAATATTGAAAGATTATGACATCTGAATTACAAATTCATTTAACTGCTACTTAAACATGTGTTAGCTATTTAAAGGATTGTGAAAATGTATTAACCTCATAACTTTACAAATTATATTTCTCATGGAAAAAGTAACAAAATTGTAATTTACTAAATATTTTATTTATTTCTTAAATATAGCTGTGGATAAAATAAGTTAATTTTGTAAATCACAACTATGTTACCAAGAATTTTCTAAATTTGTGATCCTATAAATATAATGTCTGTTTTAATTTTATTTTACAACGATGTAAGCAAATGAATTCTGTTCAACTTTGTTTACTTGTCAAAAATTACTTTGGGCAAAATTTTCTAGGGGAAAGGAAGAAATGAGATGGAAATCATTAATGAGCCAAAACAAGACTTCTAAGTTAAAGAGAGCCTATGGGTTTCCTCATTTCTATTTTAAACTAGAAATATATTGTATCAGGCGAACTGTTGCAGAATTTTAAGCCAAAAAAGGGAGATAGTTTCTGGAGGCTTGGTCGGAGGTATTAATTTGGATTTTAACTGGACTAAGAAGGATTTAAATTTCTACATTGCCCATATTACCACCTGCCTTTCAGTTTGAGAGTGCAGCTCAATTTCATGTGCTCTGCTAAGTTCATTACCTTCATATAACCTCACGTTTTATTCTGTGTTTTCAAAAGATACATTTAGAATATTTAAGTAAGTGTGCAATAACTAATAAACATTCTTTCTTTGAATATGATTGGTAAATGCATTCATGCTGGTGGTACTGCTGGTGGTGATAGGGTGGGTAGTTTGAAGAAGTAGGAAGACAGTTTCATTTGGGAAGAAAGAAATTCTCATATGTTATTTTTGCCTTATCTCTTGTACTTTATGTTTTTAATTTGTGCTGATACTGCCCTCTATGAAACCTTTCTTCAGAGTAAAAGTGCCAAAACATCTAATAAAATAAATTGCTATTTCTACCTGTATAGAGTCATTTGTTTGAAACAAAGATGCAATAAGAGTGAATCAGAGACAATTATATAAAGAGGGAGGGAAATAAATATTATAATGTATCAAGGTAGGAATTAGCAGTATTTCCTTTTAATACATTCTTAAAATATAATTTACTTATCATAAATTCATTATTTTTAAGTATACATTTGAATGTTAGTATATTTTCAAAGTTGTGTGACCAGCATTATGCTCTAACTTTACTTTCCTCATCCTCTGAAGAAACCTCATGCCCATTAGAAGAATTTGGTAATTGCACAATTATAAAATTAATAAACAATGTCAAGAACATTTCTCTATAATAATATTTAAAATAATGGAACACATGATAATATTTGCAAGAAAAAAGAAAATTATAAATTAGTTAGGGATAAAATTAAATAGAAATGTGTAAAATGTATGTGAAGAAAACCTGAATTACCACTTGTAGATATAAAAAAAAAAGAATGAATAAAAAAATGAAACAAACACCTTAAAAAAGTAGTATATGTATCAATCTAAAGAAATGAAAACTATGTACTATTCATAGATAACTGATAGGTTCATCAAAGGAGAAGAGTAGAGAGTGTGGAAATAGACTAAAGTTATACAGAAATTCACTATATTATAAAGGTAGTCATGTTTATTGTTCAGAAAAAAAGATTTTTCAATAAATAATGTTGATATCTGAGACACTAATTTGATGTTGATCTTACCTTTTAAAAAAGAATTTCCAGATAAAATCAAAACTCTAAAATTTGAGAGAATATGATGGGGGTTTTTCTCCATAATTTTAGAGTAATATATAAAATCTGAAAATTTTTTATATATTTAAATTTCTATTCATTTAAAATAAGAAAAATTATGCATCTCAAATTCTAATTCTGTTTAACATATATGATCATCAAAAAGATAATTTTATTTATATATTAGAAGCTGTTAAATTGGTCATAAGTAAAACTCAGTCTTAGTTGGTTTTGGCTTAGTGGATAGAGCATTGGCCTTCAAACTGAAGGGTCCCAGGTTGATTCCAGTCAAGGGCACATGCCTGGGTTTTGGGCTCCATCCCCAGTAGGGTTCATGCAGGAGGCAGCCAATCCATGATTCTCTCTCATCATTGATGTTTCTATCTCTTTCTCTCTCTCCCTCTCAATTCCTCACTGAAATATATTTTTTTAAAAAGCTCATTAAGAAATCAAAGAAAACACATGAAGAGACAATTTAAAATAAAATAATACAAATAGGAAACTATTCCTAAATTCCTTGAAAATTTGAGATTTGAAAATTAACAGCAAAATTATTTGAAAAATTTCAATTATCTCCAAAATATTATAAATGTAGATGATTATTTTAGACAACATCAGTGAAAATCATGGTTTTCTTTTAATACAGTGATACATTGTATTTTTATGGACCTAACTTTCACTTTTCAGATACTTAAGATGGTCAGGTTTATTCCTCAACTCTGTTAGACAACATTCTCCAGTTCTTCAATCAAAGACTAATATAGGTGTTGTGAGGGTATTTTGCAAATGTGATTGAAGTCCATATTTGGTTAACTTTAGGCTGAGGCTTCCTTCCCTGAGGAAAAATACATTCCTGACTGTAGATTGAAATTTCATCCTGTGCTGGAAAGTTCCAGTTTGCCCTATCACAGAGCCTGTCCTAAAGATTTTGAACTAGCCTAGGAGAAAACTAACTCCTTTCAAAAGTGGTGTGTGTGTGTGTGTGTGTATCCTAATGGTTCTACAGTATTTCACTGATTGAACCCTGACAAATACGCATGTATTTAATTGGTATAGCTGATGTTGCTCATAGGCAACCATAATCATTCACATAGTAGAGGGCTTTGTTCTTGAGCTGTGTTCCAGGTGGGTCTATACTTTAGTTTCTGAATTTATTTTAGGAAGTATAGTTTCTAATTTTAAGTATAGAATAGAGCTTAAATATAATGACATATATGAATGATTCTGATTTTGCTTTAGGGCATAGATGGAAATAGGTAATAACAACAACATAATATTTTATATGGGTATACTGTTAAGCCCGGAACGCAAGCCACACTAACAGAGCACCAAGAGACGATCTCATGCAAAAACAAAGGGTTTATTCAGACCAGCATGCTGGGGCTCGCAGCATACTCCGAACACAGAGCAGTGGCTGTGAGCCCCGAGCCTTTGTTACATGACCGTTTTATGGACTGGGGGTCGGAGGGTGGAGAGCTGTTTGAATTACTGAGTTGGTCTATCCTGATAGGCCAGGTAGGGGAGTTGGCCCATCCTGATAGGCCAGGTAGGGGCCGGGGTCTGCTTACGCAGGTACGGGATGTGGAGTCAGGAAGCAGTCTAATAGCAGGAAGGAGTGGTTTTGCCTTATTAGGTTATCTCCCGGCACATTCTTGCTGGATTACCTTGAAAGGGGGTAACAGTGGTGTGAGTAGCATGGGACATGGAGTGTGATGCTGGAGTGTGGGCAGGGGCAGAGGGGGATCTGAAGGTGTCACTGAAACAAATTTTTAGGGTGAAAAAGACAGGTTTAGGAAAATTTAGAAATTAGGGGACCTTGGAGGAAGCACAGGGCTGCAGACCAGCAGAAGGCTTATTTCCATAGAATGAGGGAACTGGGAACAGCAACAGGTCTATGTTTGCATAATAAAGGGAAGGAAGCCCTTCAGCCAATAAGGGTGGGAGAGATAACCACACAGGTCCCTTGTGAGGTTTGACCTTTGCTCTCAGGAGTTGCTATGGTAACAAGTCTAAAGGCCTGCTATTAGACTGCTTCCTGACCCCACATCCCATACCTGCGTAAGCAGACCCCGGCCCCTACCTGGCCTATCAGGATGGGCCAACTCCCCTACCTGGCCTATCAGGATAGGCCAACAGTAATTCAAACAGCTCTCCACCCCCCGACCCCCAGTATAAAACGGTCATGTAACAAAGGCCCAGGGCTCTCAGCCTCTGCTCTGTTTTCGGAGTATGTTGTGAGCCCCAGCATGCTGGTCTGAATAAACCCCTTTGTTTTTACATGAGATCGTCTCTTGGTGCTCTGTAAGTGCGGCTTGCGTTCCGGGCTTAACATTTGGAGGTCCCACCGAGATTACTGC